>JASFYC010000829.1:0-215200 GCA_030412335.1 Botrylloides violaceus | reverse complement strand
AAAAACCTGAGTTTTGCAACCGCAATTAATGTGACGGATAACTCGGGATTATGTAACCCCGGAGTTATCGATAATCCGGATTGCGTCGATATCAATATAATTTATTATTATATTTGACGGAAGGCAAAAGTGCTCTCTAACAACGGTAGGCGGTATTAGTTGATGCCAGACGATCCTGGCTGCAATTTCACGGGTGGCTCAACTGCTATGGATTCTCACACCCGTCCTATGTGGCAAACGTCTGGTTCGAAGAAACAACAAAAGTGCCAAACGAACGAAGAAGAACAAACGATAGGAAACTAAAGCATTTTGCGTCTTCGCAAAAAAGTTTCAACGGAACGCAAAAGGGCTGTCTAACAACGGTAGGCGGTGTAATTGAGGACAGTCGATCCGCCAAGCGCGAGTCAATCGCTGGCCCAAGAGTTCTCAAGAGTACATCCTACACATTCCAGGTACCCAACCTTCGCAACGGACAACCCGCTATCGCCGAAATCGATTTAAGCTAATAAGACACACTTTTCCAATATATAGAATTTACGGTGATTGTGATAATTTATATACTCTCGTTTTTAAAAAAAAATACCGTCGCGCTTTTGTACTCTCTTCAATCGTCGCTATAGCTACGACCTTCTTTTGCTTACGCACAAGACATAATATCAAGATTTATATATATGGGAAGGTTCGTGGGTAAAAAAGATTTCCATTCGCAGGGTAGAAATCCTACTCTGTGGGTCAACATGAAACATACATTCCCGTCCCGTATATTGCCATGTAAAATTTCTCAAGGTCGAAACAGACAGAACGCGTATTGTGCGTATGCGTAGCGTTTCTTGCGTATCGCGCTCGTTCGTGACCATACAGACAGACTTGCCGATCGCGCGCTTCTCTCGTTTCGAGCGGATTGCCGACGGCGCCTGCCGAGTTGAAAATGTTTCAACTTTTGCGCGTCAAACGCGTTGGTCGTGCTGTTGTCAATCGATTCGCTCCTCTCGCGGACTGGTGTTTTCAGCTGGCATAGGAAGGGCGCACGACGTGTTTCTTTTCGAGAAGACGGGAAAAGACCAGATGAAGTTGTGAATATATTTTAGATTCAGATAAAATAGCGTTTTGGATATGATTTATGCTTATAGACATTGACTCTTGCCAATGAACTGATGTGGACCATGGTGCATACTGTACGCAAAGTGCATGGTGCCAGCACTTTTGGGATAATATTTATGAAGTGACTTTGATACACCAGTGTATACCAGCTCGCAAGAAAGTTGAATTGTATCAGATTTTGAGAAAATGCTAACCACCGCTGTTGTGTAAACAGTACGGTACTCTGCACCTTCTCGTTCTGCTGCTGCCCAAATTTCGCACACTGTGACTCCATGACTCTCCTCATAGATTATATGCAGTACCGAAGGTAAGAGGCTGTGTTCAGTCAAGTGTTTGAATTACTTTTGACAACAGATTGCTTTTGTCAGAACCACTGGAAATGTGGAGCAACTTTTGATGTTTTTGGAAATGCAGAGACACCGTAGAGTAGTCTTATTTTCATCCAGGTACCTCTTTGGTAGACCTAGGCTCAGTTTTTTACGTTACTATCCATAATATCCGCACCTGGTATGGTAGCTAGCATTTTAAAATATTTCAGAACCAAGTCATGTAAATGAGGCTCAACATGAGCCTACAGAAGCAAGTCATGTTAATGAATCACAAGAAGACGAAACTGGAGATGACAGCCATCATCATTTCATTCAAATGAGCCAAGAAAGAAGCGAATACGTTCCGATAGACAAGAGTTACAGGTTGGTGCAGGATGCCACAATGCTACTAATTAATCAGTTTATGTCTGTTGTTCATCTTTTTGAAAATAGGAAACCATATCAAGTACGCTGGAACAAAATGCGAAATCAATTGGTGAAGTGACAACTGCTATTGCAAATAGATGTCAAGCTGCAAATGAATTTACTGCCTTCGGCAATTTAGTTGCAACTTCTCTTGCCAAGATGCCATCATCTGCAGTTTACCCTGTCAGGACAAGCATCCTGCAGTTCATAGGTGCAGAGATGCCCACAATTGCACCGGTGCCTATAGAAACACAACCTACAGTTGAGTCGCAGACTCCTTCCACTGATCAGCAATAGGATAACCTGACTTTTTGGTGCTATTATTACGTTCTCCATGCAATATTGCTATTTTCGTTCAACTTTTCCATTTATTTCACTGTTCAAGTAAGCACGCTGCCATGCAGCTACAGCATTGCCACTTTATCATTGTCAGTTACTGTATGCTTAGCACCGCAACTGTGATACAATTTTCTCAAGCCGACTACTACCGGTACACTGTTTATAAGCAGACCATGCCAATTTTTTTTAATAAAGACCATTGTTCTGAAAAGTAAAAATGAGTATTTGCATGCAAAGTTGCTTCACATGGGGGTCGCCACTGATTCCTGCCAAGGAACTATACCGGCTTTACTAATAAAATACATTTTGAATCGTTCCCTTATGGCACAGGCTCTTCTACTACACACCAAGCAAAGGTCCTGTTGCAGCATCAGCAATGATAACAGCAGGTCAAGATCTTCCTGTGCTGAGGCATCCATAGTATCTACTTAAAAAGATCGTCACGTACTTCTATTGTATTCCTGGGTTCAGACAACGTGACTACCAGTCCAATACGAGTTCTGTATAGCGCCGTCTCTCCGAGCTCGGCGCAGTTTGTTTTGCTTGACATCCGCTTCGCGCTGATCGTGTGTGAACCACCACGCGGATTGCGTATAGCGCGTGTCGAACGGCACAAATCGCACACGCTAGGCACACGCTACGCATACGCACAATACGCGTTCTGTCTGTTTCGACCTTCAAAGATTAATTAACTGACACATTCGTATATAGTAGGTATATATATACAGTGAAAAAGTTTCATATTCCTCTTTTGCAAATCTAAAATATGGGATGCACCATGGCCTACTACATTCACGGCCTTCCAGGTCGGTCACAATGCAAAAAATTAGTGGGCCCAAATGCCAATTTAGCCTCACTGTTACGTCACCGACTATAGGCTTCTTTTCTTGTACGGTAGTTGTGTTGTACCTAATTTTACGTTCCCTGCAGCTTTTCGGCAGACATTTTGTCACCCATCATCTTGTGATTGTAACTATCTTCGTGTTTTTGCGTTTCCGTGGTAAGACGCAAAATTCTCCAAATTCCTATTCTCTTTATTGGCTAGAATATTGATTTTTGCAGCAACATTTTAGATTTGCAAAAACGGATAAAACTTGTACACCTATTTATTCCTACTCTACATGAATATACGAATGTGTGAATTTATTAATATTTTATAAATGAATGCAGAGTCAATATGCGAGGAAAGTGTCCATGATAGCAACCTAAAGCATGCTGCGTATAGAGCCACACAGAGTGGGATTTCACTTCCGTCAAAGACAATTTTTGTTACGCGCGAACCATCGGATTCGTCTAAATAGTTGCATTGTCTAGTGCTTAAGTGAACGAAGATCGCAGCTTTAGCGACTAATGACCGGAGTGCGAAAGCGCGACCGTACTCTCTTAAATCACGAGATAATATAGATTTATGCAGTCACCATTGTGCTGCAACTTTACTTTCATGTGATTATCAATTTTGATGGCATTTCTGATCTTTGGAAAGTCTTCAAATCACAATTCGTAGTACACAACATACTGTTCCTCTGATTGATGAAAGGAGTAATTTGGAGGAGCAAGGCTTTCATCAAGGCATTCAAATCCAGTGATTTTGTCCAGTGTATTAAAGTTATTCAACTCATCAGGTAGCAACGAACGGTTCTTTGGTGGTGGACGTGAAGTCAATTTAGTTGGAATGGTCGAATGATGTTCTGCCTGAGCTTTGGTTAAAGCGGTTGGCACTGGATTTGCTAACCCAATTTAAGGTCGTCCGCTTTCCATGCCTAATATAATGATCTTCAAAGTGCTTTTCACAAATGACTGATGTTTTGGATGGCTCCCATGGGAGAAACTGCAGTTTCTTCTATTGACAAACCAATTTAACGTAGCTCTTCGCTTCATAACACATAATTATTTCAGCTAAACCCTTCTTGGAGATGGCAAGTTTGCAGCAAGAAGCCCCCGCATCGTGTCCAGGACAAGAAATCATTACATCCGGCCTCGCCCTTATCAACCAGTCTAACGCTATACCTCTCGTCAATTATAGTAAAAAGTTTTGATATTCATTTCAACCTAATGTAGGGTTGGCATCACATTACCAGATATGCATATATTATAGGAGTTGGGAAACTTGGTAGGTAAGCCATTTGCAAGTCTCTGAACTTTGCACTAAGATCGAAGTCATGAAAACCTGTTCATTATAATTACTGATCCACTATCACACTTGCCCTTTGCTAATAGGCATCATGATGAAGTTTTCTGTCTTTTCGTGACAACCCTAAACTGATCCAGCATTTCAGCAACCCACAGTCCAGTAAGCTGGGTGTACTACATATTCAGCGGCTACACATTCGCTCTCTCCGTCTTCTTTATCATCATTGCGACATGTAATGTTGAGGAAAAGATTAAGACAGTCAATATTGAAACAGCAGGTCAGAATCGTCCGTTGGAATCAAATATACTCTTCGAATCAAAACGCCGCCTCTCCAGATTCACATTGACTGTGTGTTGGCCTGCAACCAACTTTGTTCTGTTGGAGGAGGAACAATGACTTAGAATTACCTTTTCTTTCCACTTCCCCCTGAATTGGCCCGGAATCGGAATCGGACTCGCCCCCGGACTCGCATCCGGAATCTGATACGAAAACGTACCCGGATTCGGACCCGAACTCGGACTTGACTATCTTGATTTGGTTGTTTAGAATGCCGGCAGGAAGGTTCATTGAAGGAGTTATGGATGTTCTTTGTATCTGTTATCATGTTCAGCTTTTTCTGCATTTCAAGCTACATCGTCTACCAGGCGTATATCTATTTAGTTGTTGTCTGCTCTAGCCTGAAAATGAGTGTAAGTATGTCCATGATCTACATAGCCTTTAATTTTTAGCAGATAGAAAGTGCTTGTTAGTTTTTGTGAACTTTACAACGAGGGCTACTTTCCGTCCATAATTGGTACCCGTTGTCTCTCTGGCTAGAAGACAGTACAGAGGGTTGTGGTTGTGTTAGTGTTCTAGGCTATGAAAGTTTAATGTATCGATGTGCGCCCTAGATCTATGATATATAAAGCAGTTACTTTGCGTACATGACCTAAGTAGTTAAAGCCCCATGAAATCTTAAATAATGTCAATTTCTTCCGCTGCATTTCTTCGATTAATATTTTTCAGGCCGCAAATGCTTCTCTGCTCAACTCTGTTTTCTGGGCAGGATTTGGAGTCAGTCGAGGATTGGCTGTGATCACGTCAAGATATTTCCAGCCTTCGACAATGATAATTGTGGGTCTCGTAGGAACAACATCTGCAATGGTGAGTAAATTCCAGTCAGCTCTGTTGGCCGAGTGGTTTGGCCCTCCTATCGAGGTGTCGAAGTTTTAATTCTTGACTCACTGAAACCAAAGACCTTAAGAATTGTTGTACTGGTCAGAATTGGGTTCCGCTACTGTGACTCAATATTTACAAGCTCAGCTCCTTCAACAGATGATGATGGAATTGAAAATGTATGTTTTCAGGTTTTGATGAGTATTTGCGGAGAAACAATAGCAATAGTGATGTGGATGGGAACGTTCTTGCACGGAGGTTTTGTTGCCATGCTGCTCCCGAGCGGTAAGATTTTAAAAACCTAATGTTGGCGAGACAGATTTAATCGTATGGAATCATTAGATATCACCGCTTTTGAGATTGAAGGTTAGGGTATAATTTTGTTCTAGTGCCGGCGCAAAGAGGTGTCTGAATTGAAAGACTAGACGCATTATATGTATCTTATCCTACTATAAAAACGTAGATCTGCTTTTCAGGTATCTCTTGGACTTCGCAAGTAACAAATATGACTGGAAAATATCTATTTGTATTTCTGTTGGGCGGAAATATTGGAACTTCAATCATGCAGAGGATCGCTGGGGCTGTTTTTCCAATCAATCCATTCTTTGTGGTAAGAGACTGATCAATTTCTAGGAGGGCGAGGTTTCACTCACAGTGGAAAAGAATATGTAGTGGAGCCGATTGTGGACGGATCACATGATGAAGGTTTGGAGATCCGAAAGCTTGTGAAAGCTTTAGTTATCAATAAATCAAATCAAATCTGTGAAGGATTTTCTTTACGATATGTATTGATCATCGGCCATCAGCACCACTGTAGTCCGCAACTTTGTATGTCAAATTGCTGATCGTCTTTCGTTTGGCTCGTTTTTTTCTTCGTGCTTCAGGACAGTTGCGTAGCAGCCACTTCTTGATGGCCTCGTCCAGTTTTTTCAGATCAGTCAGCTTACTCAATTGGGAAGTCCCTGCATTGTACAGGAATGGATGACATGGTCTTCGTTGAATGTGTGATATTGATAGTCTGCCATCGACTCCACCACTTTTCGTGACGACTATTTTATTCAACAGATTTATCTCGTCGCTTCTTTCTGTGTCGCCATTTCTGTTTGTTTTGGCCTCATGAATTACTTCGCTCACCGTTACAAAGTCACGTGATAGAGAATTGTAGTTGTGGATGTAAGTATGGAGTCGTACATCTGTCTATTACTCGACGCTGATTGGATAATAAAAACGGTCTGGCTGATGAGAGCAAACAATGTAGATTGGACACAGATAAGAGCTCTTGTATTCTCATGGAGAGGACTGTCAGAATTTCCTAATTATTAAATATATTAGTGATTAAATCGATTTAACTAGTCTTGTATCAGTGTAGGCGTCGATGGTGTAAAGGTTAGCATTGTTGCCTTCCAAGCAATAGATCTGGGTTCGATTCCCGGTCGACGCACTTTTTCCCTTACTGCCCTTCTAGTTGGGCGCTTGGGCTCTAGATTAGGGGAGCCGAAGCTCCGTCAGCGTCGATGGTGTAAAGGTTAGCATTTCTGCCTTCCAAGCAATAGATCTGGGTTCGATTCCCGGTCGACGCACGTGTTAATCGAACGCCGCCTGTCAACGGTGTCATGTCATATGACGCTATCCATTCGTATGTTTTCGCATTTTTAAGATTGTTCATATTGAGAGCAAAACTGAACGCGCGTAATACGCTTCGAACGAGAGCGGAAAAATGTTTTCCCGAAACGTGAACAGTATATAGTAGAGATCTGACGTCAGAACTTACAAACTCATCGATCGACTACAATCGCAATTCACTTCAAGAGTCAGTGAGAAGTGTTACTCGGTAGGGAATAGAAAACGTGACGTCCAAATAACAAGAAGTTCCGTCAACCATCAATCCGCCAAATCACTCGACTTACTGAGCATAGTCTGTTTGACGACCCCCCCCCCTCTCCTCGCACGCGCATACACCCAGGCTGACGCTATCTATTTATTTCTCATGAAAAACCACTATTAGCATTTATTCAATATCTCAAAATTTGGTTGCAATTTCTTTTTTTTCTTCAATTGCATCAGTTTCGAACCCACCATTAACTTTATCATTTGTTTCTCCGTCGTCCTTTACCGGAATAATTTGATTGCTTCTACGATTGTGGGCGATTAAAACCATTAGAGCATAAAATACGATATTGGCGCCACAAGTCCCGTTGACGAGGTATATCTGAAAAGAGTGACATGTTCTTGTCTGGATATTTATGCATTTAAATTACGTTTGGCATTTTTTGTTGCTTATTCGAACTAGATGTCAGCGCGGCCTCAAGGTAGTCACTGTTTGGTAACCTCTTACAGGTTTTTCCGACCATTCTCTCTTGCGTGGCCTGAATAATGTACAGGAATAGATGGCGTGTACAACTAATACCGCCTACCGTTGTTAGAGAGCACTTTTGCCTTCCGTCAAATATAATAATAAATTATATTGATATCGACGCAATCCGGTTGTCCGTTGGGAAGTTGTAAATCTGTGGCCCGAAACCATCGTAAACATAGGGAGCCTAGGCAACCCTCGCCGTAAACGAAGACATACACCGCCTGCAGCTTTTCGGCAGACATTTTGTCACCCATCATCTTGTGATTGTAACTATCTTCGTGTTTTTGCGTTTCCGTGGTAAGACGCAAAATTCTCCAAATTCCTATTCTCTTTATTGGCTAGAATATTGATTTTTGCAGCAACATTTTAGATTTGCAAAAACGGATAAAACTTGTACACCTATTTATTCCTACTCTACATGAATATACGAATGTGTGAATTTATTACTATTTTATAAATGAATGCAGAGTCAATATGCGAGGAAAGTGTCCACGATAGCAACCTAAAGCATGCTGCGTATAGAGCCACACAGAGTGGGATTTCACTTCCGTCAAAGACAATTTTTGTTACGCGCGAACCATCGGATTCGTCTAAATAGTTGCATTGTCTAGTGCTTAAGTGAACGAAGATCGCAGCTTTAGCGACTAATGACCGGAGTGCGAAAGCGCGACCGTACTCTCTTAAATCACGAGATAATATAGATTTATGCAGTCACCGTAAATACTATATATTGGTAAGGTGTCTCTTTATAAATGAAATTGATGTTGATGCCGTTGGGTTGTCCGTTGGGAGGTTGGATACCTGTATTTACCTGTAGCCCTATGCAAATTTAAACGACGCAACTACTGGGAGCCTGGGCAACTCTCGCCGATATACATTAACGTACGCCACACGTCACTTTCCACCTGCCGCTGTGAGACAGCCCTTTTGTAACCCAACCGCTTTTGATTTCCGTGTTAAGACTGTCGGTCTGTCTGTCTGTCTGTCTGTTCGCTTCCGTGGTAAAACCCAAAATTCTTTAGGCTCGTATTGCCAGACTTTCTCGTTGGGAGATTTTCAAGTTTTCACTCACGTGACCTATTTAATATTAGTAGTAACCCAAGGTCCTAAAGGTTAGCATTTCTGCCTTCCAAGCAATAGATCTGGGTTCGATTCTCGGTCGACGCACGTGTTAATCGAACGCCGCCTGTCAACGGTGTCATGTCATATGACGCTATCCATTCGTATGTTTTCGCATTTTTAAGATTGTTCATATTGAGAGCAAAACTGAACGCGCGTAATACGCTTCGAACGAGAGCGGAAAAATGTTTTCCCGAAACGTGAACAGTATATAGTAGAGATCTGACGTCAGAACTTACAAACTCATCGATCGACTACAATCGCAATTCACTTCAAGAGTCAGTGAGAAGTGTTACTCGGTAGGGAATAGAAAACGTGACGTCCAAATAACAAGAAGTTCCGTCAACCATCAATCCGCCAAATCACTCGACTTACTGAGCATAGTCTGTTTGACGACCCCCCCCCCTCTCCTCGCACGCGCATACACCCAGGCTGACGCTATCTATTTATTTCTCATGAAAAACCACTATTAGCATTTATTCAATATCTCAAAATTTGGTTGCAATTTCTTTTTTTTCTTCAATTGCATCAGTTTCGAACCCACCATTAACTTTATCATTTGTTTCTCCGTCGTCCTTTACCGGAATAATTTGATTGCTTCTACGATTGTGGGCGATTAAAACCATTAGAGCATAAAATACGATATTGGCGCCACAAGTCCCGTTGACGAGGTATATCTGAAAAGAGTGACATGTTCTTGTCTGGATATTTATGCATTTAAATTACGTCGATCAAGCCCAGTCCTGAAGTTCCTGAGTTTAAATTACGTTTGGCATTTTTTGTTGCTTATTCGAACTAGATGTCAGCGCGGCCTCAAGGTAGTCACTGTTTGGTAACCTCTTACAGGTTTTTCCGACCATTCTCTCTTGCGTGGCCTGAATAATGTACAGGAATAGATGGCGTGTTCTGCGGTTTGCTTCTTTCTACTTCACATTCGCATTTATTTAACTGATTTCGATGGCTCTAATAGACCATTCGTAAGAAATCTCCTTCGAATTGGTGTCCTTTATCCTTCAGTTAAGTCGATCGGGAAGTTCCGAGTTCCTGATCAAGTCAAACCACAGACTTAAAATCGGTATCCAATCCTTCCCTCTCTGTTTAGCAATCAGCATCGGCGGAGTGTTGTGGTTGTAATAGTGATCCGAGCTATAAATCTGAAGCATCGACACGCGTACCGTAAGCGTTGTGACCTGACGTATATGACGATATTAATTGAAAACGCCATAAATTCAAAACAACAAAGACAATGAAATCTTCACCGAAGTCGAGCGCCGGGAAACTACTCCACAGGTACGGCTATATACTTACCACAGAGAAAGGATCGGTCTCAACCAAAGCTCCACCAGCTGGCATCATAGTCATTGCACCAATTGCATTTCCGATGTTATACACAAAGATGTATGTCGCCGCCATGTTTGTCACTTGAGATGTCCATGATACTCCTGTTGAGCAAAACCATATCAGACATAGGCCTACATGTTATTTATACCTATTTCGTAATGACCAAATGGAGCGACTGGTATAAAGAACCTCGACGATGCCACTAAACAGTGGCTGGTGTTCGACTGCCCTGACGAATAGAATTGACTAGGTTCAGGGGTTGTTCAGGGTCGGGGAATGACCGTGGCATGACAGGTAGGCTAATAAATAATTGTGAGCCTTGGCCTTGATACTGTTTCCCGAGATATAGCCTGGTCTAGTGATGGTTCGCAACCTACTCTATGTCACTGAGAGTTGACTGATTGATCGTTTTCTATCAAATTATGACGAAAGTTGATGATTTGTGTTCCTTTGTCAATTTCAACCATGTCTATTATGCAGCCTACGCTATGCAGGTGAGAGTCCAGTGTGAAGTCAGAACACGATCGTATTGCCTGCGCTTTAGAAAACAGCCTGGTCATTACTGTTCGCGAAAGGATCAACAATACTTTTGATTCAAGTAATTAAGTAATTAGTGCATTCGGCTCACGCGAATGGTTGGTCATTTTCCTCAGTTACTTGGCTAGGGTCGAGCTGCGGTAAGCGTTGCGCTGTTATATGGGACGTTGTTTATGTCTATCTTAGGAAGAGCGTAGGTCTGCGCATGATGTACTTGTAACAGGTTAAGCTATGGCAGAGATTGTCAACTAAAGTGGAATCAGGTATTTTGCACTTAGACCGAGGCTTCTGTTACTATACTGTCGCTTTACCAATCAGAAATCTACGTATGATCCACGTATGCCGCGAGGCTGCAATTTCGCATGACGAGTGGTGGCCCGTGTGTGGTTAACGGCATGCAAACGCAACACTGGCCCGTGTACACGTGGCTGTGTTTGGGCTATTTACGGCCCTACTCAGGCCATAACTGGTCCACATGAGTGCGATACGGCATGGGTCATCCGCAGTAAAGATGTACACGGGGCAGGTATTCCCTAACAAGGTCATGTGTGGGCCTCGTAACGCGTGGCTTTCCATGAGCAAGCCTTGAAAACCTCACACGCGGGCCACGTAAGGCAGCTCGCATTTTTTTGACTGTTTATATGCAAACGCAAGATAGAGTCTGTTCGATATCAAGTGTTTAGGGTTTTCCTTTCAGACGGTTGGCCTATGATATCCAAGTTGAGAGAGGCTAAATACCTCGGTAGTTGTGAAGATTTTTGTTCTTTATAAGCTACATTTCTATCTAAGGGAGGAATTTATGTTAAAATACCGTTCAGCGGGGTGCATGCAGTAGGCCTATAATGTATCCGGTTGTCATATTCGGATTGTGCTACTGATCGTTTCAGAACCTACTTGGAGTTCTTTGCAGGCCGGTAGAGGATTCGTGTTACAGTTACGATCAAAGGAATCATTGCAGTAGGCTTAGTGTATGACAAAAACAATGCTTGATACAGTAGTCTAGTTAGGGTCATTCGGTAATTAGGGCTACTCTCTCCATCACTGGACTTATGCTGCTATAGCTGGTCGTAAGGTCAAGCTGATCTATGGATTTATCTATATACTGACCTGTGGAATACAACGTGGCGACGCTGAGTCCATGTAAAAACGTCACCAGCCAAGTCACCAAAGGGATATATTCGCCCCAGATACTCATAATCGTCTAGAAAGACAAGCGAGATGGTTACGGAATTCTGTTAGAGGTACAGTGATTTTACTTTTGTGACTATTAGCAGTCGCTGCAGTACTAGATAGAATCTATTGTTACGTATCAACTAAGCTTATTTCGTTGTTTGTAATCAAGCGTGAGCGAAGTGCATGTGACGTAATACAGACTGCCGATGGTCGCCATTTCGTCTCGGGCAATTAAATCGAGATTGCCGTAACGAGACTGCATCTCTATACGCAGTAATAAAAATTGCGAGCGTCACTAATTGTCTCACGCGTGCAGGTATGGTGTGCTCTAAGGTGCGAGATATTTTGATGATTAAACTCGAAACTCTGAATGACATTGAAACTATCCAGTTTTCAGTTTATGTGGAAACGAGTTCGCTTGCTGAAGGAGCAATGGTTCCAGCTTCCACGTAGACTGAAGCTGGACTCCCAAAATAAAGTTTCATCACAAATATAACCTCTGACCTCCAAATTCAGTTTATAAGGAAACAAGTTCACAGGTGGAGGCTATGCGTTTAATTTGCGGTCAAGCTAGGGAAGATTGTTAAAGAATGTCTGATTCATGTGAGGATGGGCGTTAAATTTGTGGTGACGCAATACTTGTTCATATCTGATCGCCAACTATCGTTATTGTGAAAGCTTATCGTCAGAATCAATGCCCAACTGTCGTTGTGAGCTTTGTCTAATTTAAAAACGGTAAATCAGAAAGGGAACGCAGAACTTTAAACGGCCTACTCTGTCGTCTGGTTTTTCGTTTCTTCGGACTAAACGTCAGGGCAGCGACACAGCAGCCACTGTTTGGTGGCCTCCTCTCGTACGTCTTGTACGTAGGCGAAAGAAGACCGTAGCTATAGCGACTAACTTAAATAAGAACTCCATGGCGACTAATTACGAGAGCACAAAAGCGCGACGGCATTTTTTTCCAAAAACGAGAGAATACAGATTTCCACAGTCACCGTAAACTCTATATATTGGTAAAGCGTATCTTATTTACTTAAATCGATTTCGAGGATTTTGGGTTGTCCGTTGGGAAGGTTGGGTACCTGGAATCGAACCACTCATAAAACGGGTGTGAATCCCCTACTGAAAAGGGCCACCCTAAAGCTGGCGACCAGCGATCGTCAGGCGCACACTAGACCGCCTACCGCTGTTAGACAGCCCTTTTGCCTTCCGTTAAAAGACTTTTTTGCCAAGACGCGAAATGCTTTAGATTTAGAGTTCGTTTGGCACTGTTGTATCTTCGGACCAGACTTCAGGGCAGCCACTTTTTGAGGGCCTCGTTTTGTGCGTAGGCGAAAGAAGACCGTAGCTATAGCGACCAATTAAGAGAGCACAAAAGCGCGACGGCAAGTTTTTTCCAAAAACGAGAGAATACAGATTTCTACAGTCACCGTATATTCTATATATTGGTAAAGCGTATCTTATTAACTGAAATCGATTTCGAGGAGATTTGGTTGTCCGTTGGGAAGGTTGGGTACCTGGAATCGAACCACTCATAAAACGGGTGCGAAAGTACCCTGCTGAAGGGCCACCCTAGAGCTGGCGACCAGCGATCGTTAAGTTATCGTCTGGCGCATACTGAACCGCCTACCGCTGTTAGACGGCCCTTTTGCCTTCCGACTTTTTTGCCATGACACGAAATGCTTTAGATTTAGGGTTCATTTGGCACTGTTGTATCTTCGGACAATGCGTCAGGGCAGCGACACAGCAGCCACTGTTTGGTGGCCTCGTCTCGTATGTCTTGTACGTAGGCGAAAGAAAACCGTAGCTATAGCGACTAACTTCATTAAGAACTCCATGGCGACTAATTACGAGAGCACAAAAGCGCGACGGCATTTTTTTCCCAAAAACGAGAGAATACAGATTTCCACAGTCACCGTAAACTCTATATATTGGTAAAGCGTATCTTATTAAATTAAATCGATTTCGTAGTCAATGGGTTGTCCGTTGGGAAGGTTGGGTACCTGCAATCGAACCTCACGCAGAACGGGTATGACGCTCCATCAGTCGGGCTCCTCCGTCACTTTCAAGTCAGCGATCGACAAAGCATCGTCTGGCTATACTACACCGCCTACCGCTGTTAGACAGCCCTTTTGCTTTCCGTTTTAAAAAGACTTGCGCCAAGAGGTGAAATGATTGAGTCACTTTTAAACATTGCACATGAATGGATGACATGGTCTGCGATGGAGTCAATACGCAATTACTTTACACTCACCATGGCGGTCGTAGTTCCTACCAAGTCATAAATTATAATTGTCTTTGGCGTGAAATAGTTTGACAAGATAATACCAACGCCACGTCCGATCATAAAACCAGCCCAGAAGGTAAAGCTTAGCGAAGAGGCTTGAGATACCTAGAAGCAACAGATTCCTTTTAGCGTAGAGACTGATTTCCTGGGTTCTTATTTGGTTAGTTGCAACCCCATTCGATATTATTGTGTTTGTGTTCAAAGTAATTTATTCTCGAAGCTTTCCGGTTCCAACATTCATCAAGAGAAAATCGCTGGCAAGCTAACAGGGTTATAGAATGTTACAGGATTTCACTATTGGCGGTTCGGGACAAGACACTAACATAGCGGAAGATACACTCTCCGTAAAGAAGATACGGTTAAGGTTAGGGCTTTGGGCATAGTTTAGCGGTATTGCGGCGGGTGATCAAATGATATGCTCGACCTATCGCGTAGGTGTTTTGTGATCAATTTAGCATCAACAAATCGCTAGGTATATGTTATTTGTAGCCTAGACCTTATCTTTCCGGATAGGATCTGAGCAATACATTACTGTGATCTGCACGCAAACGAGGCATAGATGAATGTTCTACCTTCCCAATTAGAAATCTACGTACGGCCCACGCATGGCGCGAGGCTGCAATTTCTCATGGCCTTTGGTGGCCCGTGTGTGGTTAAAAGAGTATGCAAACGCAACTCTTGCCCGTGTACACGTGGCCGTGTTTTGGCCATTTACGGCCCTACTCAGGCCAGAACTGGTCATCGTGAATGCGATACGGCATGGGCCATCTGTGGCAAAGATGTACATGGGGCATTTATTTTCCCAACAAGGCCATGTGTGTGCCTCACAACGCGTGGCGTTCCATGCGCAAGTCCTAACAACCCCACACGCGGGCTACGTAGGGACGCTCGCATTCTTCTGACTGGGTAAGCCGTTGTGGTGGTTGAATGGCATGGCGTGAGGGGGTACTGTCTAGGCAAAACCTGCTACGACATTTAGTCACTAACGTTCTTACGTTAAAATGAAGCTCTGAGCAAAATGCGACAACGTAGATGTATCCTTGGAAGACGATCTCGCTTGAAACGCAACAAAAGTAATAGAAACAAACAGGGATGAAAAAAACCCACAGGTCTTTGAGAGGTTCTTCAGGTCGCGACTCTGAAACAACCAGATAGTGGAATACGTACGTTTCCAGGATTTGTATTTCCGACACAGTGGGTGAGCTGGTCTGGATCACGTATACGTTTTATAAAAGCTCACCTGAATATCGGGATGTAGGATGCATTTTTTTGTTGAAGTTTCACTGTACACGGCCGAACGGAGCTTTCTATATTCACCGGACCAATTGTCGAGGTCGATATTCATGATGTTAGGTTTATCAATATGGGCATACCGGTAAGCCTTGTGAAAGGGCTGATTACGGCATCGGTCTTAAATCAATTCAGCCGATCTGTATCTACTTCAGTAGAAGTGGCTTCTGTACCTGTAGCCTCAACATTGTGAGACTTCACTTTGGTTTCAATCTTTAGAAGGGCAAGCGCTGACATTAATATCGAGATCACAATTGTATACGTTCCGATTATAATGAAGCACCAGTTGACTGGATTGAAGTAATTCTCTAAAGCAAGAAAGACGTGATAGTGAGGATACCCTACCCAATCAGAAGTCTACATACGCCCCACGATTGGCGCGTGGCTGCAATTTCGCAAGGCCATTGGTTGTTCGTTTGTGGTTATAAGCATGCAAACGGCAACACCATACTCAGGCCATAACTGGCCCATGTGAGTGTGATACGGCATGGGCCATCTGTAGCAAAGATGTACATGGGCCAGGTATTTACCTAACAAGGCCATGTGAGGGCCACATAACGCGTGGCGTTCCATGCGCAAACCTTGAAAACTCCCCACACATGTGACACGTAGGGACGCTCGCATTTTTCTGAATGGGTAGGCGGTAGATGAGCGTGAAAACGAGAGAATATTTACGCTCACAGTGAGGTGAGCTTCTAATAAATGAGGATAGCCAAGTTGAGCGCAGACACGAGAGACTCCCCCCAACCTTTTGTTTTGGTTTGGAAGTTATGGCGTTTTCACCCTACTAAGGTCATGTACGTCAGGTCAATGGTCAATGCTTGCGGTACACGTCTCGATACTTCCAGTTTATAGCCCGGATCGTTATCACAATCACAACTCTCCGCACTCCCCGATAAAGTCTTGACGCCAAGCGAAACAAATTCTAATGCAACCAACAACGGTTTATGCTCAATATGAAGAATAATTAGGATAGCTTATGCCAGCGTCGAAACGAAATCGCAACAAGCGTTATTACAGTAAATGAAACACAACGATTTGCTCTCAGTGTGAACAGGGTGTGAAGACAGATCATGCGTAACGCCTGATAGGTACTGGATGAAACATATACTTGCCACGAGAGAGAGAGAGAGAGTTGCTGAGAGATGAAGACAAAAGTCCTTACCAGGTAGACTTGCCGTGACGTTAGCTGCATTGGTTGAATATGCTATTGTTGTTGCATAAACGTCATTTTCACCTGGACAGGTGACACCACTCCCTTCAAGACTTGCCGCTTTTAAAAATGGTTGAGCTTGAGTGAAAAAAAATATACAAGCGTTTAATTATGTAAGTTTCAAGATTTATTTCGGAAAATATAGTGAAGCTGATGGCGGACAATCGATAGACATCGTTATGAATATCATCACAGATTTAACGTCTAAGCTTCACCTGATGAAGGAACGGAGCTCCGAAAGCTTGTGAATATTTTAATTCTCAATAAACCAAGGCAGGACGTTAAATCTGTGGTGATCTCCTTTACGCTATCTAAGATTTATTTCAAGGTTTCGCAAATCGATAAATGTGGCACGCACAGAATCAATGGGCTACAGCCTAAGCTACAGCCTAGGCTACAGCCCAACAGATATTCCAATGCCCCAATATCAGAGACCTCAAGTACACGTCAATTCAATATAGTTTACTCACACGATTGTTACGTGCAAGGCGATCTTAACACACACGACAAAAAGTATTCGTCGAAGCGAAACATCGTGCACAGCATGTTGAGACACTAGAGGGCATAAAGAGAAATACTCAATGATTGAAGTATCAATCAATTCGTAGGAATTCACTCCGTAACACCTCTTTATGCGTTTTATATAACAGTTGATGTATGCCCGCGATGAGTTTAGCCCAATTCATTTGGGCCGTATTGATGAGGTCTCTCACAATCGTATCGAAAGCTATGAATGTGATAGGCAATCAGCTTGAAGCAGAAAGTCTTACCAATTAGAGGGGCTAAAGCAGCTCCAACACTGAATCCGAAATGAAATGACTGTATATACGGACGAGATTGTTCTTCGCCCCATAATTTCAGATAGACAGCTTGCATACCTGCAATACAAATTCGTGTCACAATTTTGACGTTTTATCGAAGTTGTTTCGCTCTCATTATTGGCTGGCAAACGTGCTTAGCCGAGATTAATCCTTTTCGCAACGGCATGTCAAACGTTTGACGTTTTTCGTCGCCGGAAAAATAGGAGAAACGATGTTTTTATGTACACAAACCGAAATTTGGCTTACCATAATACGTTCGCCAGGGCCATGGGAATCGAACCCGCAACCTGCCGATCAGAAGGCGGACAGTCTAACCCACTCGGCCGACTGAACTCATTGAATAGCCTACAGATATAGAAAAATGGATATGACCTGCATCAAGGTAACCGAACATGAGACCTCCAATGGTAGTAGCTACGACTAGTCCCCACAGATTCGTAAGGAACGGCGTCACGAACATCACAATCCCGTTAATCGCAAGACCTATACCTGTGAAAAAATGAAGAAAGGGCAATAAATAGAGGTTTGATCATTCAGGTTACAGAATGGAGATTTTGATACCCGTACTGTATAAGCACCTATACCTGGCTTAATTCCAAGTTGGTTACAATCCTATCACAAATCAATTACGTCCTCCTCACAGAGGGAGCATTTAGCCCCTTCCCCAGTACCAATACATAAGTAGATAGGCTATTGGCAAAAAAGGTCTAGCCAGCCCAAAAATATCACCTCTCACCTACACACACACACATAATACTTCACTGGCATGCTTCACCCATATAGTTGATATTCATTTTTTTGGAATCGATGGCGATTTTCACCCACTAAGGCCATGTACGCCAGGTCTACGCTCATGGCTCACGGCTCACGGCAATAAATTCAAAACGACAACGAAACACTACAGTCTATGCAATCCACTTACCGAGACTAAGCAATGGGTTGAAGCTTTTATACCGACTTACAACAAGGCTGAATATAGCAGCGCCAACAAGAATCCCGGCCGATCTTCCACTGAATATAGCTGATACTTGACTAACTTCGGCGTCCACATTTTCAGCGAGAAACAATAATGTTGGTCCGGTAATAGAGGTAAAAAGTCCCTGTTTAAAAAGAGGGTACGGTGTAAGGGTATATGTGGCAGGTGCAAGAATGAATACTGGGGTTCAACTTGACTGCATGAGTTGAACGTGGGATTTAACTTCCGTCAAAGAAAATCTTTGTTACGCGCAAACCATCGGATACGTCTTGATTGTTGCACTGTCTAGTGCGTAAGCGAAAGAAGATCGTAGCTGTAGCGACTAACGACCGGAGTGCGAAAGCGCGACCGTACTCTCTTAAATCACGAGATAATATCGATTTATGCAGTCACCGTAAATACTATATATTGGAAAGGTGTCTCTTAATAAATGAAATTGATGTCGACACCGTTGGGTTGTCCGTTGGGAGGTTGGTTAGCTGTAGCCCGTGACCACACGTAGCTGCTCATGGGAACCTGGGCAACTCTCGCAATTAACGAAAGCGTACGTACGCCGCCTGCCGCTTTTCGACAGCCCTTTTGTCACCCATCTGCTTTTGATAATAACTATCTTGCATGTCTCTTCGTTTCCGTTGTAGACTCACAACTCTTCAAATTCCTATGCAGGTGATTTCCTTGAATATCTATTTGTGCATCCCATATTTTAGATTTGCAAAAGAGGAATATGAAACTTTTTCACTGTATA
The DNA here is from genome assembly GCA_030412335.1 of Botrylloides violaceus. Classification (NCBI taxonomy): domain Eukaryota; kingdom Metazoa; phylum Chordata; class Ascidiacea; order Stolidobranchia; family Styelidae; genus Botrylloides; species Botrylloides violaceus. The sequence goes on along the minus strand of JASFYC010000829.1, from coordinate 195,882 downwards.
TATATACCTACTATATACGAATGTGTCAGTTAATTAATCTTTGAGAAATTTTACATGGCAATATACGGGACGGGAATGTATGTTTCATGTTGACCCACAGAGTAGGATTTCTACCCTGCGAATGGAAATCTTTTTTACCCACGAACCTTCCCATATATATAAATCTTGATATTATGTCTTGTGCGTAAGCAAAAGAAGGTCGTAGCTATAGCGACGATTGAAGAGAGTACAAAAGCGCGACGGTATTTTTTTTTAAAAACGAGAGTATATAAATTATCACAATCACCGTAAATTCTATATATTGGAAAAGTGTGTCTTATTAGCTTAAATCGATTTCTAGGACAGCGGGTTGTCCGTTGTGAAGGTTGGGAACCTGGAATGTGTAGGATGTACTCTTGAGAACTCTTGGGCCAGCGATTGACTCGCGCTTGGCGGATCGACTGTCCTCAATTACACCGCCTACCGTTGTTAGACAGCCCTTTTGCGTTCCGTTGAAACTTTTTTGCGAAGACGCAAAATGCTTTAGTTTCCTATCGTTTGTTCTTCTTCGTTCGTTTGGCACTTTTGCTGTTTCTTCGAACCAGACGTTTGCCACATAGGACGGGTGTGAGAATCCATAGCAGTTGAGCCACCCGTGAAATTGCAGCCAGGATCGTCTGGCATCAACTAATACCGCCTACCGTTGTTAGAGAGCACTTTTGCCTTCCGTCAAATATAATAATAAATTATATTGATATCGACGCAATCCGGTTGTCCGTTGGGAAGTTGGAAATCTGTGGCCCGAAACCATCGTAAACATAGGGAGCCTAGGCAACCCTCGCCGTAAACGAAGACATACACCGCCTGCAGCTTTTCGGCAGACATTTTGTCACCCATCATCTTGTGATTGTAACTATCTTCGTGTTTTTGCGTTTCCGTGGTAAGACGCAAAATTCTCCAAATTCCTATTCTCTTTATTGGCTAGAATATTGATTTTTGCAGCAACATTTTAGATTTGCAAAAACGGATAAAACTTGTACACCTATTTATTCCTACTCTACATGAATATACGAATGTGTGAATTTATTACTATTTTATAAATGAATGCAGAGTCAATATGCGAGGAAAGTGTCCACGATAGCAACCTAAAGCATGCTGCGTATAGAGCCACACAGAGTGGGATTTCACTTCCGTCAAAGACAATTTTTGTTACGCGCGAACCATCGGATTCGTCTAAATAGTTGCATTGTCTAGTGCTTAAGTGAACGAAGATCGCAGCTTTAGCGACTAATGACCGGAGTGCGAAAGCGCGACCGTACTCTCTTAAATCACGAGATAATATAGATTTATGCAGTCACCGTAAATACTATATATTGGTAAGGTGTCTCTTAATAAATGAAATTGATGTTGATGCCGTTGGGTTGTCCGTTGGGAGGTTGGATACCTGTATTTACCTGTAGCCCTATGCAATTTAAACGACGCAACTACTGGGAGCCTGGGCAACTCTCGCCGATATACATTAACGTACGCCACACGTCACTTTCCACCTGCCGCTGTTAGACAGCCCTTTTGTAACCCAACCGCTTTTGATTTCCGTGTTAAGACTGTCGGTCTGTCTGTCTGTTCGCTTCCGTGGTAAAACCCAAAATTCTTTAGGCTCGTATTGCCAGACTTTCTCGTTGGGAGATTTTCAAGTTTTCACTCACGTGACCTATTTAATATTAGTATTCTAATTTATATTTTTGTTCCCTACGTGCGAGTCCCACGCGACGCAACGCGAAAGAATGAATATTGGCACAGTTGCTCATCATTTAATTATGCAGCGTTTGGATGGATCCCCTATCGTAAATATTTGGGTAAATATACTCTTTTCTGGAGTAAACGCGATTTTCTGCTAACACTATATTACGTGCCTGGATGCCGCATGAACAATCTTGTTTTGATTATTCTGCGGCGGTGTATATAATTTCAGAAGACCTACAGGGAGAGAGAGAGAGAGAACTTTATTTTGTCAACCAGGGAAGTATTAAGTACACTGAACATGAAATCATGGTATTCGTTTCCGGTATTGATAGGGTGGACCATGGCCTACTACATTCACGGCCTTCCAGGTCGGTCACAATGCAAAAAATTAGTGGGCCCAAATGCCAATTTAGCCTCACTGTTACGTCACCGACTATAGGCTTCTTTTCTTGTACGGTAGTTGTGTTGTACCTAATTTTACGTTCCCTGCAGCTTTTCGGCAGACATTTTGTCACCCATCATCTTGTGATTGTAACTATCTTCGTGTTTTTGCGTTTCCGTGGTAAGACGCAAAATTCTCCAAATTCCTATTCTCTTTATTGGCTAGAATATTGATTTTTGCAGCAACATTTTAGATTTGCAAAAACGGATAAAACTTGTACACCTATTTATTCCTACTCTACATGAATATACGAATGTGTGAATTTATTAATATTTTATAAATGAATGCAGAGTCAATATGCGAGGAAAGTGTCCATGATAGCAACCTAAAGCATGCTGCGTATAGAGCCACACAGAGTGGGATTTCACTTCCGTCAAAGACAATTTTTGTTACGCGCGAACCATCGGATTCGTCTAAATAGTTGCATTGTCTAGTGCTTAAGTGAACGAAGATCGCAGCTTTAGCGACTAATGACCGGAGTGCGAAAGCGCGACCGTACTCTCTTAAATCACGAGATAATATAGATTTATGCAGTCACCATTGTGCTGCAACTTTACTTTCATGTGATTATCAATTTTGATGGCATTTCTGATCTTTGGAAAGTCTTCAAAACACAATTCGTAGTACACAACATACTGTTCCTCTGATTGATGAAAGGAGTAATTTGGAGGAGCAAGGCTTTCATCAAGGCATTCAAATCCAGTGATTTTGTCCAGTGTATTAAAGTTATTCAACTCATCAGGTAGCAACGAACGGTTCTTTGGTGGTGGACGTGAAGTCAATTTAGTTGGAATGGTCGAATGATGTTCTGCCTGAGCTTTGGTTAAAGCGGTTGGCACTGGATTTGCTAACCCAATTTAAGGTCGTCCGCTTTCCATGCCTAATATAATGATCTTCAAAGTGCTTTTCACAAATGACTGATGTTTTGGATGGCTCCCAGTTTCTTCTATTGACAAAGCGTATCCATTCTAGGCAAAGTCTTTCCTTTTTCAGAGGGAAATGAAAGACTGCAATCTTTTCAGATGCCTTCTCGCGATAACCAGTTCTACAGCCAAATACACAGCACTTGTGAACCATATTAATAAAAAAATACAGGCCTAACAAAAACTATTCAACAAAATTTGGAAAATAAATACCTAATGCTATATCCTGAGCTACTGACAAGAGCAGACGTGCGGTAAAGGCCTATACCTGTTACGGCTGTACAAGGTGTCTGTACTGGTAAACCAGTGAACTTGTTGAACGGCACCGTGATGCGATTCACCGTTATAAGTCATAATACAGTACAGTACGATCGATGGATGACGGTACCTTATGCACGAGCGGTACCGGTACACTAACAAACTCGGTTAACTGCACTGTGACGCGCTCCGCCGTTGTAACTTACATTAACGAAAGCGTACGCCTGCCGCTTTTCGACAGCCCTTTTGTCACCCATCTGCTTTTGATAATAACTATCTTGCATGTCTCTTCGTTTCCGTTGTAGACTCACAACTCTTCAAATTCCTATGCAGGTGATTTCCTTGAATATCTATTTGTGCATCCCATATTTTAGATTTGCAAAAGAGGAATATGAAACTTTTTCACTGTATATATATACCTACTATATACGAATGTGTCAGTTAATTAATCTTTGAGAAATTTTACATGGCAATATACGGGACGGGAATGTATGTTTCATGTTGACCCACAGAGTAGGATTTCTACCCTGCGAATGGAAATCTTTTTTACCCACGAACCTTCCCATATATATAAATCTTGATATTATGTCTTGTGCGTAAGCAAAAGAAGGTCGTAGCTATAGCGACGATTGAAGAGAGTACAAAAGCGCGACGGTATTTTTTTTTAAAAACGAGAGTATATAAATTATCACAATCACCGTAAATTCTATATATTGGAAAAGTGTGTCTTATTAGCTTAAATCGATTTCTGCGATAGCGGGTTGTCCGTTGTGAAGGTTGGGAACCTGGAATGTGTAGGATGTACTCTTGAGAACTCTTGGGCCAGCGATTGACTCGCGCTTGGCGGATCGACTGTCCTCAAATACACCGCCTACCGTTGTTAGACAGCCCTTTTGCGTTCCGTTGAAACTTTTTTGCGAAGACGCAAAATGCTTTAGTTTCCTATCGTTTGTTCTTCTTCGTTCGTTTGGCACTTTTGCTGTTTCTTCGAACCAGACGTTTGCCACATAGGACGGGTGTGAGAATCCATAGCAGTTGAGCCACCCGTGAAATTGCAGCCAGGATCGTCTGGCATCAACTAATACCGCCTACCGTTGTTAGAGAGCACTTTTGCCTTCCGTCAAATATAATAATAAATTATATTGATATCGACGCAATCCGGTTGTCCGTTGGGAAGTTGGAAATCTGTGGCCCGAAACCATCGTAAACATAGGGAGCCTAGGCAACCCTCGCCGTAAACGAAGACATACACCGCCTGCAGCTTTTCGGCAGACATTTTGTCACCCATCATCTTGTGATTGTAACTATCTTCGTGTTTTTGCGTTTCCGTGGTAAGACGCAAAATTCTCCAAATTCCTATTCTCTTTATTGGCTAGAATATTGATTTTTGCAGCAACATTTTAGATTTGCAAAAACGGATAAAACTTGTACACCTATTTATTCCTACTCTACATGAATATACGAATGTGTGAATTTATTACTATTTTATAAATGAATGCAGAGTCAATATGCGAGGAAAGTGTCCACGATAGCAACCTAAAGCATGCTGCGTATAGAGCCACACAGAGTGGGATTTCACTTCCGTCAAAGACAATTTTTGTTACGCGCGAACCATCGGATTCGTCTAAATAGTTGCATTGTCTAGTGCTTAAGTGAACGAAGATCGCAGCTTTAGCGACTAATGACCGGAGTGCGAAAGCGCGACCGTACTCTCTTAAATCACGAGATAATATAGATTTATGCAGTCACCGTAAATACTATATATTGGTAAGGTGTCTCTTAATAAATGAAATTGATGTTGATGCCGTTGGGTTGTCCGTTGGGAGGTTGGATACCTGTATTTACCTGTAGCCCTATGCAATTTAAACGACGCAACTACTGGGAGCCTGGGCAACTCTCGCCGATATACATTAACGTACGCCACACGTCACTTTCCACCTGCCGCTGTTAGACAGCCCTTTTGTAACCCAACCGCTTTTGATTTCCGTGTTAAGACTGTCGGTCTGTCTGTCTGTTCGCTTCCGTGGTAAAACCCAAAATTCTTTAGGCTCGTATTGCCAGACTTTCTCGTTGGGAGATTTTCAAGTTTTCACTCACGTGACCTATTTAATATTAGTATTCTAATTTATATTTTTGTTCCCTACGTGCGAGTCCCACGCGACGCAACGCGAAAGAATGAATATTGGCACAGTTGCTCATCATTTAATTATGCAGCGTTTGGATGGATCCCCTATCGTAAATATTTGGGTAAATATACTCTTTTCTGGAGTAAACGCGATTTTCTGCTAACACTATATTACGTGCCTGGATGCCGCATGAACAATCTTGTTTTGATTATTCTGCGGCGGTGTATATAATTTCAGAAGACCTACAGGGAGAGAGAGAGAGAGAACTTTATTTTGTCAACCAGGGAAGTATTAAGTACACTGAACATGAAATCATGGTATTCGTTTCCGGTATTGATAGGGTGGACAGATATGACTTTTAAGTCTTCGAGTCGGAGTCACCCTGGAGTTAGGAGTATATGAGGTATTAATACACAGATTGGTAAGTTCACACACTAGGATCAAGAGGAACGCGCGCTAATAGAACAAATGAAGTCTCAGTTGTAACAGCTGCAAAACCATTACAACAGCCACAGTCACTAATTATATAATAATAAACAGATTGGTAGGTATAGACACAAAGATTAAATTCAAAAGGTAACTGCATACGACAAACTAAAGAGACAAAGAACATTGACATTAGAAGCAAATGAAAGAAAATTATGAAAAATATTAATAATAATAATAAATAAATGAAAAGAGAGAAGTCTTGCCTGACGCGATATTAGCCCATATGACTCATGCGTTGAATTTGTGATTACCGGGAGTATCAGAAAGTTGTTATAATTGTCGCGGTAAGTCAATTTGAAGAGACCTATTTTGGCCGATATGACTCATATATAGAATTTACGTCTGGCGGTTAGTCTCGCCACGCACTGCACACATTTAGCGGTTGGCTTCAGATTCAGCTTTATAGTCCTATTTCAAATGTTTCTAAATTATGGCGTCTATTCACGAATGCTGCGGAAAACAGTAACCCGTAGATTCCGGGATATCCGCTACGTTTTTTCGCCGACGGGCAACTCTCGCCGTAAACGAAGCCACACGCCGCTTTTTATTTTTAATTTTGATATTTTGAATTTATGGCGTTCGTCAACAACTAAGGTCATTCACGCCAGGTCGATGCTCACGGTATACGTGTCAATACTTCCGGCTTATAGCCTGGATCACTATTGCATCACGGCTCTCCGCACTTCCCGATACCGACGGCCAAGCAGGGATTATCGACAGCCCTTTGTAACCCACCGGCTTCTAATTAGAACTATATGCGTGTCTCTGCGTTTCCGGGGTAAGACGCAAAATTCTTCAAATTCCTTTTGTGGTGATTTCCTAGAACATCGTTTTGTGCGTGCCACAATTTAGATTTGCGAAAGAGAAATATGAAACTTTTTCACTGTATATATACACCTACTGTATACGAATGTATTTTAATCTTCGATAAATTATACATGGCATGCAGCACTGACTCAATATACGGGGTAACAGTCAGTATATTGTGTGTTGACACGTAGAGTAGGATTTCTACCCAGCCAATGCATATTTTGTTACCCGCGAACCTTCCCTATATAAATCTTGATAATCCATTATTACGTCTTGTAATTAAACGACAGAATACCGTTGCTATAGCGATTAATTAGGAGAGTACAAAATCGCGACGGCTTTTTTCCAAAACGAAAGAATGCAGATTTCTACAGTCACCGTAAATTCTATATATTAGAAGAACGTATCTTATTAAATTAAATTGGTTTCGGAATAAGTTGGGTTGTCCTTTGGGAAGGTTGGGTACCTGGGATCGAACCCATCGCAGCAAGAGTTGGGCGCCTGAGCAGCGTGACCGCCCCTATGAATCTGCAGACAGCGTCGACTCGGAGCTGAGCGATCCACTGGCATCAACTGATACCGCCTACCGTTGTTAGACAGCCCTTTATCCTTTGTTAAAACTTCTGTGCCAAGACGCGGAATGCTTTATTCCTATCATTTGTTCTCCTTCGTTCGTTTGGCACTGTTGTTGTTTCTTCGGACCAGGCGTCAGGAAGTCACTCTTTCGTGGCTTCATAAGCGCTCTTCAAACCACTTTCTTCATTTGGTGCTTTGTACATGTATTTTGTCTTAATAAGCCGGAACTAATGTTGAACTCACGTGAATAATCCTGGCAAGAGATATGATCATAAACCATATTGATATCGACGCAATTCTGTTGTTCGTTTGAAATTGGAAATCTGTGGCCCGAAACAACCGTAAACGTTGGCAGCCTGGCCTGCCTGGTCGAAACGAAACCGCACACGGCCTGACGCTTTTCGACAGCCTTTTGTTAACCCATCATCTCCTGATTATAACAATCTGCGCGTCTGCGCGTCCGTGCGTTTCCGTGGTAAGACGCAAAATTCTTCAAATTCCTATTGTGGTTATTTCCTAGAATATCGATTTGTTCATGCCACATTTTAGATTTGCGAAAACGAAATAATACTTGTACACTGTATATAAATGTATGAATTTATTATTTGATAAATTATGGCATGTATTGATTCAATACGGGATAGGAATCAGTATGTTCGGTGTTGACACGGACACACAGAGCAGGATTTCAACCTTGCCAAATCTTTCTTACCCACCGCGAACTCATATATTGCATTGTATTGCATTATTACGTTTAGTGCGTAAGCGAAAGAAGACCGTATCTATAGCAACGAATTAAGAGTACAAGCGCGGACGGTATTTTTTTCTAAAACGAGAGAATACAGATTCCTGCAGTCACCGTAAATACTATATATTGAAAAAGTGCATCTACTTAAATTAAATCGATTTCTTAAGTATTGGGTTGTCCGTTGGCAAGGTTGGGCATCTAGGACGTAATACGACGAAAATGCGTATTGCACGTTCCAAGCATAGGTCGGCAAAGGCCGTTTGTGACTCTCACATTGGGTAGCTAGATCTGTGACATTGCGCTTCCCACCTACCGCTGTTAGACAGCCCTTTTCTGCCTTCCGTTATTAAACTTATGTGTAAAACGTGAAATACTTTAAATTCCTATCCTTTGTTCTTCTTCATTCGTTTGACAGCCGTACCCGTACGTCAGGGCAGCCGCTGCTAGATCGGTTCATCAGCGTTCTTCAGACCAGCCACTCCATTCGGTTGTTTTTGTACATTGCACAGGTGGGAATGACATAGACTGCGCTTTTTTCTCGTCTGTTTTCTTAGTGATTTAATTAGCCAGAACCAATGTTAAACTCACGTGACTTATCCTGGCAAGAGATATGATCGTAACAAGCGCTATGACCCATTTTTTCTGCTTCCGTTCCTTCGAGGCTAGGTTTACAGAATTTTCTAAAAATATTGTTTGTAAGTCTTTTAATGTTGGCCATTTTAAATAAAGATATAGTCGTGGGTCTGATTTTTACCTTTTTCCTCGTTAGATTCGATCTTCTCCATTGTTCTCGCTTCTGTATTTCGTTTTCAATTTCGCTTTTAATTTTCACAACGATTTCATGTATTTGTGACGCTACAATTGCAGTTTCTATTTTGCTCACTGTAGAAGTTATAAGCGAGCTTAATGGACAATCGACTCCGCTCTCGACAGCTTCAGATTGAAGTTACAGACGCCTATAGGCATACAGCTTAAGCAAAATGTTTTTTTTGCTTTGACGAGAAATAAATTGAGCTTATATAACCTACACATAAACCTCTATAATACTGAATATAAATACTGACGTTGCAGACGGTTAAAAGAAACACACTGACCTTACCACGTCTACCCATGCATTCAATCTCCTATACTGATAAGGCAGAAACTTTTAACCTGGGCTGCTTCAGGTGTTACTGAAGCCTTATAGTTACACAGGCTGCACTGGGTTTATGTTGAGCATTTCTTGCTGTGTTAGTCTCATGCGTCATTAAGCAAACTCAATCTGCAAGGTAGTGTATGCATGCTATGTTTATCATTGGGCCGTTAGCGACTTAATATGAAGTTAATATTTGTTATATAAGGTATTGAAAATTGGGCTCGATATACGTTTCGTAAGGGTAGCAAATGAAGCTATATAACAGGATACTCTAGGTGGCAGTCTGACAGTAGGTAGATGAAAACGTTAGCCATTTTGCTAATTTGGTGCCCAGGCAAAAATACAAACTGATCCCTAGCTAGGGAAACAGAGAGGGTTGTGTCAACGAAACCATGCGACTTTAAAACTATAATATCCAATTGAAGGTGCTGGGTTAGCTTTGAGATACTTTCCTGTTCTTGGCAGCTGGTGTGACTGCGCGGCAATCAGCACGCGACGTGTATGCTTAACATTCCTATCGTAGATACGTTCCTCGCATATTGATTCTGTGCATGCCTTGAAATCATAAATATAGCTTGAAAAATCTCCGGCTTATGGGAGAAGTCGAGGAGCAGAGTTCCGAAAACTTGTTCAATACACAATATTGGTTTGTCTGGACATACAAACTGTTGTAATCGACTGTAGACAAATGTAAGGGTATTCAAACCTTGGCAGTTGGCTATCGAGATTATCATAGTTATCAGTTAACACACCAACAGTAGCGGAGAATCAACCGATCAACATCAGTTGGTGCGAATGGACTTTCGGCACACGGCATTCCTACACGAAAGGCAACGCTGACTGATGCCGCGCTCACACACTCACGCACAGCGCATTCCAGCGATACGTCGGCGAATCGCACGCATTTTTGATTACCAACACACTCCCATAAAGCTCGTCCATCATTTAATATAATAGAGAAACAAAACGAGACTCAACACTGAGAGTAATAGTAGTGTGATGTCACATGACGAGATAGTTTTATCATAATAACAAACGCACGAGCCTTGCTCAGCGAATTGATGCTTTTGGTACCGTCCCGTGTCTGTTTGCTGTAGTGCAAGGACACGGTACGGTCATTTGGTTTTGTGTGCTGTAGTGTAGTTGGTTGAAGTAATAAATGTGCAGATTTGTGGATTAGTTGTGGTCCATTTTGCTTACTGTCTCGATAGTGACAGCATATTTGAGCAACAGTTTAAGATCTGAGGCTGTAAGCTGCTGTACTATTATCTGTATCTGCCATGTATTCAAAGCATCTGTGTAGGCTTATGATAACCAGAAGGAATATTATTTCTACTAGAGTCTAGAGGCAAGCTAAAGGTTGTGAAACTGAAATGAGTTCTGATATCATTAAAACTTAGTCGTGACTGAGGCTGAGAAATTGAGAACCATTTGTTGCCGCGACTGATTGTTTTATCAATGCAGAGCCTACGGGATCTAGAGAGTCCACACCATACTTGCTTATATGACTGACCGACTGAGGTATCAGTGCTCAATACCTCGGGCTCACGCAACGCATCGTTACGACTGTTTCATTATTACAAAACCTGTGGAATAGGGATGTCATTAATCGCCTAATTTCTTACATGACTGAGGTATCAATACCTAGGTTTTACGTAACGTATGGGAACCTATCGTACAGTATGACACATTCGTTCGGACGATCATAATAAAAAAAGTTTGAACGTCACGCGACTCTAGTAAAAGGAAATTGTCCACTGACCAGTGACCAATGACTACATTTGCGAGTGGACATTAAATGAAACAAGTAGGCTTTGTTGTTGTGACATTTGTCAGAATCAGCAAGATCAAGGAAGGACATATTCCGCAGGCTATTCTGCAATTGCTAAGTGAACTCTTGTCCAAAGACCCCCTTGCAGATCAATTGTTTTTTATTGAGACAAAGCTGACATTGAGTTTCGTGAGATTATGTGACAGCGACAGGACCAAAGGAGGCGCGGCGATCAAAGTATCATCGCGTTGATGACGTATTCCGCATGCAATTATGTACTGTTAAGTTTTCCGATGGCTAATCTGGATCAACGCGGTCTGGTGGGGAAGGTAGCCTATCGTCGTGAAATCTACCGGATCCATGCCATTTTCTCGTTACCTAGTTACAATGTAGGATGGTAATTTGCTTGGGCATAGATGGAGGCAGATTTCGTGACGTAGGACTGCATTCTTCACGGTTCAGTTATCTTCATGTATATGTATTGTCTGATACTTCTTCTTTCGCATGGCTTTCTTTGCATTTCTTTTCTTCCGACTAGACGTCAGGGCAGCCACAGTTACGTGGTCACATCTAGGTTTTTCAGACCAGTCACTCCGTTGGGTGGTTTGTATATAGTACATGAGTGGATGACGTGGTCTGCGGCTTGCTCTGCTCTGATACTATTTTTGTATTCCTAGTTCCATGAAATGAACGCTGCATACTACTGTATTCTACTTCAATTTGCATAGTTATCGAATGAGTTAGTTTATAAACAAAGAGGCAGCCCAAAAACTGTAATTAAAACCGTGTTTCCTGGTTACTAGATGTGAGTGGTTGATAGCCTGGGGCGTTAAATAGCAACATTCCTCGACGAATCCCACGTATCAACCGCGATTTATCTGTGATTTGCTCAGGCCCGTGTGTTTCGGTGATAGCCTATACTTTCGTTGAAATGGCGGTTTAATGAGCTTTAGATTTGGGTATGCAAATTACACAGAAAGACTCGAACCTCCGTGCGGATTTAAGCTAAGGTTCCTATTGCCTTTCTGCCGCGGAGCGTGCCGGATACTTTTGGCACTCACCAATAGAAATGTTTGCCCTGGGATACCAATAGAGCCACCTGTAGGACGTAAACAAAGTCTCATCGTCCTAATATTGGGATTTACCCCGTGAAGACAAGCTGACCCCAATATCCTTCTCATAATGCTGAACACAATTTGACTATTCAAATGAGAATTTTGGACTCGCGCAAACTAAACCGCCTCGATGGCCATGTGCAGGGTTCACGGCGCTTTTAGTCATTTCATGAAGAGCTTAGGAATAATCGTGAACATGTTATTGCAACCACACCCCGCTTCTTGTCCAATAGTTTTCCAAGACTCCAAATCTCGCTAAAATGTTGGTAGTTTTACGTCAGCAGAACATGATTATTCCAAGCCTTACGATTTGAGGAATACGGTCGCGTACGCCAAAGACCCTTCACGGTTACTTGACCTGAAGAGAAAACTTGCGTAAAGCAGAATAAAACAAACAATAGAAATAATATCACAAAGATCAACATACCTTATATCAAGTCAAAACCATTTCAATGAAACACTTAACTCCATGGACAATGCTTTTGTGGTATTAGTGGAGATTCGTGCTCATTTTGAAAAGACTTAATACAACATGAACGCAGTACAAGTTAACTACAACTGGTTCAACCTTGAAAGGCATGTTTTCAATTCGTAGGATCCGTACTCGTAAGCCTTTCGGCAAAGCTTAATACATAAAACAAATGGGCTAATCCAATAATCTAGCGAAACCAGTCACCATGCCGGGCACATCGTATTAAAAGTACCGGTATTAAAACTAAGATCGCTTAATTGTATGAGTGGTATGACCGTCTGCCTTCTGATCGGGAGGTCCCTTGTTCAATTCCCGACCGCGTCGAACCGAAAATTTTAAAAATTTGTATGCGTTCCCTCTGCATGGCAGTCATTATCGTGGGAGTGCTGAGAGGTATGGCTCTGATTGTGAACCGGCCTGTAAGTCGAGAGCATTATCTTTTAAAATTACGCACGGGATACCTGGCCCGTTGTGGGCGTTAATTAGCGTTGTCGTCTCGTCAACTGTCTGCATCTCCAACCGGGTCGCCAGTTGTCACAGAGTACTATTCTCTTCCTTCATAGTAGCAGCGTAATCCAGTTTATTCAATTTGTTGGTATCAGGTGATTCAGGTGTGATAGCTTGCGGTCGGTCGTGGACGTAAATTAGTGTTGTTGCTATTCTATAATACGAAAAATATTGGACTAATTGGAGCCGATGGCGGAGGATCAGTCACCACAGAAATTTAACATCCCGTTTGTAAAATCCTTAGTCTGAGAATAGTAGTAACATTAGGTCTACTGCCACGTTATGTTATGACGTCTGAGGAAAAGTAGCAAGATCATTGCACGAACAGAAATTGCCTTACAGCAATCTTATTGAGATCGTCATTATCTTTCAAACGCAGGCAAGCACTGAAGTACAATTATTTTCAAAATGATATGACTGTATCAGACGTCAATACTTCATAATTGGCCTATGTGACAAGTCTTATTTTTTTGAAAATATGTTTTAAATTCGGTTCCATCGGCGCAGTTTCTACCAATCAATTTGTGTTATCTTTAATAGTCCTGCTCGAGCGTCATACAGCTGCCAAATACAAGTCGTTGAGCGATTATGGGATAGGGATGTCATTTACCCAAATACATCTTACGCATAGCCTATAATAATTATAATTCACCCATGACAAATTAATCTACGCAGTGGTACTGGTTCTATAGGAGCAAGGTTTATGCCGGCGTTGGCGCTCCCTTCTCGCACACAAACACACACACACACACACACACAGGGCAATGACTTGGAAGCACAGTATAACTTAACAGAAATCCAGGGCATCTGAAGGATCCTGCGACCCCTTCACCCTATACAAGTAAATCATTTTAAAGTGTAATTAGCCTTCCATTTTGGAACGTTGATTTCATGTAGGCCTATCTGTACATAAATGGCGTCAAGGCTTCAAGGTGAAGTCTTTTTTTTTATTATGAAGCCTTGTAGTGGCGCTTGTCACCCGAAGTTCTTTTGCGCCACGTTAATAGAGTGGTTCACGACTATACGTACTACTGCTATATACATAGGCTACTGGACATAATACTATACATAGGCTAGATACACTATACACGTTATACATTGCAGTTGTTGTACAGAATTAAAGATAGTCATCAGCAAACGGAGCGTAAAGGTGCGTTCCGTCTATGATTACCTAATGTGCGTTTCGTAGAAATCACGTTCTGTCCCTTAGCTCACCCCGATTCCGACTATAGACGAGTATCAGCTTTCCGAATGTAAGCAATGTCCGTAATTGTTTGGTATTGTAATGCGATGGCAAATTAGAATGAGATACTTTGGTGGAAATCAACCCTCGCCCTCGCCGCGTGCCCAGAATGATTCGATGTGACATGATGGTTAATAATTGACTGGTTGATTGCTTGCTTGATTGATTGGTTGGTTGATGATTGCGTAATTATCGGATTAGTTGTTCGATTGCCTAATTGCCAGAATGCCGGTGTTACGCGTCTTGGGTTTTTGTTCGTGGCACATAATGTTGGATTTTTGGGTCAAACCTTTCCTTGCGGGTGCGAAACGACTATTAGGTTAGCGTTTACGTCTTCCCAATCAGAAATCTACGTACGACCCACGTATGACGCGTGGCTGCAATTTCGCATGGCCATGTGTGGGCCTCATAACAAGTGGCGTTCCATGCGAAAGCCTTGGAAGTCCCACACGCGGGCTACGTAGCGACGCTCGCATTTTTCTGACTGGGTTATATATATTGTAGGATAATTTCTGGTGCAGCGAATTCGGGTTTTGCTTAGCCAATCTTTAGCTTGATCCATTTGCGTGAGTCTAGCATATTCTTTAGAATTTGAAATGCGAGGAAGGTATACAGTTCCAAAGATATAGGATTCTATAATTCGTTTTGTGTTGCCACTGATACACGCAGGGTATCTGCAATGCCTAAGAAAATTGAAATGCCGCTGATAGTAATGACTTCTAGAAATACCACTACAACAATTCTGTGAATCGCGGTGGCCTATTAAGTAAAATGCGAATGAATGCTTGCAGCATTTAATGTACCAGCATGTCTGGGAACATACATACTTTTCCTGCACCTAATTATAAAAGGTGTGTACTCCTACCTTCACGCCCTCGTGCAAATTATCAAAAATGTCTTTGCAGTAACGGATCAACTTACACTAGCAGCAGCGATTGGCGGATGTTGTAAGCTAGTAGCGTGTAGTGCCTTCATTGAGGAAACTCTCAGAATTGTTCGTTTTACGCGATGGTTATAAACATTCTGGCTCTACGTAGAGGCGTGGCCTACTCTAGGTAACTAAAGTAGGACAGCATCGTAGAGGTTACATGTTTATGCGTGACAGAACTGGAGTCTTGAGATGGGAGAGAGAGAGAGGGAGAGAGAGAGAGAGAGAGGAGTTGCGTTACGCCCAAGGTATAAACGTAATATGTCCTA
Source organism: Botrylloides violaceus (assembly GCA_030412335.1). NCBI lineage: Eukaryota > Metazoa > Chordata > Ascidiacea > Stolidobranchia > Styelidae > Botrylloides > Botrylloides violaceus. Next base: position 180,348 of record JASFYC010000829.1, on the reverse strand, counting down.
TGCGTGAAGCGCGAAGGGGTTAAACCTGAAAGAACCCTCGCTCTTCATAACATAATGGCAGAGTACCATTGGAACCGAGAGAGAGAGAGAGAGACAGAGTTTATCTTACACGGTAATTACAGTACAGTTCTATAGTATATAGGACATATTGGCTCTTATGTCGTATACGGGGAGGCCTTCATGAAGTAAACTCGAATTCGTTGCGATTTAATCTCGACGAGTTTATGTGTAGCCAACCACTTTCGAGATTGCATGGCGGTTTTGCAGCTGGATTTCCAAGCTTTCTGTATCTCTACTGGGCACCAATTAGGAAGATAAATTTGTGACTGAACTGTGTAATTATATATATATATATATATATATAGACGCAAGGATGGTATTGATCTAATAATGTTTAGTTGTTGCTTAGGGATGGTCTGAAAATTTCTATTGTCCGAAGTACAGTTTTTGCTAAGTTTAGCAAAAGTCGTGAACAAACTGAGTCACTCATCTTATGCAATCGCCTAAGGCTGTTACGTTGTTGAAGAGCGACACGAACAGACAAAAACAGAGTTTGTGGCTTACCTAATCTTATCTAGAGACAAAATCTGACTTGTTTCTAGGAGTTCAAGTTTATTTCGTGATAATAAAATGCGACTGCAGAACGTTTCGGTCACTAGATGAGTTAGGTTACTTCGTGAAAATGCTACCGTCGCATCGTGCGATACAATTTGTGCGTGCTAACTGCTGAGAACGTAGGTCACGTCATCCAGTCAACCCATACTTGCCAGTTTAATTTTCTTGAAATTCAAGTGTATTTCATATAATGAACCGTACAATCTGTAGGCTACTGTGCGTGTTGTGGGTGAAGACATTGTAGAACATCGCGTAACTGATACCGTCTCACTGTGCGATCAGTAGACTATTGTTTTTACTGAGGGTGGAGACGTAGTCTATTCATGTCAGTCAATCAGCCACTCAGTTACAGGCTCACAGCCAGCCAGCCAGTAAGTCAATGGGTATAGCTTCTAATGGGCAACGATGAAGGCCGGTAGGTAGCATTTGACGTCACATATTGATTGCGCTATGTCTCCTTTTGTGGCAGATTTCTTCCCGTCATAAACTTAGAAATGACTTCACTTTCTTTTATTAATATTTCAGCGGTTCTTTCTTCTCGATACGACAGGCTCAGGGTAGGGGAATCAGATGGTCGTCCTGAACTTGTTATCAACTTCCCACAGCTTAGGAATGAATGAATGTTCTATTTGTGTTACAGAGATATAATATCTAGTGATACTTACGTTACAAACGTGCTTGCTCATTCGGAAGATAAAGAGCCCCATCGTTTACCTGAAAAAACGTTGGTGATAAAGGTTTTGAGTAAGATACCAAGCTTAAAGTAAGCGATTTCCCTTTATCGATCGCTATCGGGTATTTGTAGAGACTCTCCGTGAACTGGGTAGTCTTGGCCGGGGTTGGGTGCACTTGCATGGCGTTTAGTCATTTACCCCATCCGTGTGAATGCTTGTAGTGCGCGTGTCGATGTACTTGCTAATTTATAGCCTTGATCACTGTCACTAACCCCTCCAAACTACCTCAATTGTGACTACAGCCGGCACATAGATAATCCAATAATCCTCTTATGCGCGCCGGCTTGATAGTCCTTGTTAAGTATAGACTGCTCTCTTGATTTATGACCGTTGGCGTTCCCTGGCCTTATGCCAGATTGTCGGGCGCCTACGAAGTCATCATAGACCGGGCGTAATATGATATCCATGATGCGTAGCATATAAAGAACTGTGAAATTTGATTCTTAACTACGATAGCTTACCCCCCTCCCGCCTTTGTGATAATGACCGTTGCGCTACTTCGACTTCGAGGCCCACCGTGCGCAATGCAACCAAACCACGCGTCATCGATCCGCAAGAGTCTCGCGTGACGACACGATTTTGTCATTAACTGCGTCGATCGCTCTGTTATTTCGCAATTCTTGGTATAAGGCTTATATTGCAAACTGTTTCCGTTGTAGACATAAATCCTTCCTCGTCCTACGTTGGCAGCGAGATCTCTGTTAGCCTGTTACTGTTTTATGCATAGCAGCATCGGAATCTGTTCGCTCTAAAAACCTAACTTTCCTTTCTTCCATTTGACTTTTCTTCTTTCGCAGGCGCCATATAATGGGTTATAACACATTCTTTTAATGCTGTTTCTTTTTATTCCTAGATTTGCATCGAATGATGGAGATAGAAAGATTCATGATGAACCAGAACCAGGTATGTTTTTTTTTTTTTACCTTGCGTTGTGGCGAAGGCTCTGACGATAGCAATCCATCTGCAGAGTTGGCTACCACTTCTACCTATGAGAATAATTCCAGTAACATGTCATACATTGCGTTCTCCTACTGCTTGAAATACATGTTTGTACAAAATCAAAGGTAGCAAACCTATAGGCATACAGTTTGACCACGATCTTGGATATTTCAAAGCGAGGAAAGTATTTCACGCAGACACGGAGTCCAATCAGAAATCTACGTACGGTCCACGTATGGCGCGAGGCTGCAATTTCGCATGACCTTTGGTGACCCGTGTGTTGTTAAGGGTATGGAAACGCAGCACTGGCCCGCGCACACGTGGCTGTGTTTGTGCCATTTACGGTGATACTCAGGCCACGTGATTGCGATACGGCATGGGCCATCTGTGACAAAGATGTACAATGTACATGGGCCAGGTATTTCCCTAACAAGGCCATATGCGGTCCTCATAACGCGTGGCGTTCCATGCGCAAGCCTTGCAACCCCCCACGTAGGGTCGGTCGCATTTTTCTGACTGGGAAGGTCCGGAGAAGGAAGCCATGATAGGATTTTATACCGCCACGTATATAGAGTACCGTCTCTGCCTAAGAAACTAGCCCTGTATACGAGGAAGGTATCCACGAAAGGAATGCATAGAGTACCACCTTTGCCTAAGACAATTAGCGTAGCCAAGGCGAAGGAAGTGCCCAAGATAGGAATCTACAGCATGTTGCGTGTTGCGACACAGACACACAGGGATTATAAGAACTCGGTGAACTTGAACAAGATTCATGAGCCTAACTTTGCAGAGATTTACAAGAAATATTCTATTGTATGTTTTAGTGAATGTACCTCAGTTTGCTCGCACTTATGTAAGGCTGTACAAACATAAGAAACGCTCTATGAACAAATATCATTCCTCACAATTAGATAGCACGAACTGTTTAGTTTGGTTCTTTCAACGCCTTGATATCAGAGTTCAATGTCTCAGAAATATGAAAAGAAAACCTCAACGGAATTCAATGGTACGAAATCACTGCTCGAGCAGAGGTAGGCAACCGCAGCTCCTCGGCCCGGTTCAGGTTCGCGGGTGTCTCCATTTGAGCCCTCTGTTAGAAACCAATCATGTTTATAATCATTAAGATACACATTTAACCATCGGATAGGCGCCTTCATCAGGCGTTCGACGAATGGCATATTGCAGTCACCATAAATGATAATAATGTAACGCAAGTACATACTAGGTTTGCGCGAACGCTCACAGAAAAAATTCAAGACTTCAGTTTTTTGTTTCTTTCACTGTGCTTTATAATAAATGAAAGTTGGGGATCGAGCCCTCACGTCAACAGTAGAAGTGTGAGACTCGTTTGTTGGATTTATAGGGGTTTGGTCTCGCTTCACTGGTCTCGGGACAGAGCTCAAGTTCAAGTCGAGCTACGAGCGACATCGCGCATTATTGGCAATTTGCATATTACGAAGTAGGCCTATACTTAATTATAATCGAACACGTAAAGCAAGTGACCAGCGGGTTCGCGCGACGCTCCAACGAACTTGAGTAGTACGATTCATTCCATCTTCTGATGAAAGAGCGGAACTCCGAAAGTTTGTGAATGTCATAAATCTCAATAAACAAATGCTGTGGTGAATCTTCTTTACGATATCTATTTTATTCAAGAATAAATATACAAGCTGGAGTACATAAGTGCACACATCGGCGACTCAAAGTCACATTTCTAACTTGAGTTAATCTCAGGTTCTGAGTTTTGACTTGTCTCATGCAATTCAAAATCATCTCTGTTATCAAATAATAATGTATGTGACGTACTTCGTCTCACAGTAGACCTACATTTTGTTAGTAACAAGCAACCAAGTACGAAGCCAATAGCTGCTATGACACCTCCAAGAAAAAAACACAAAATAAGGAACTTAGTTGGAACAGATGCTGATTGCGTTGTATCTTGTGTAGGAGTGAGTTTGATGTATTGCTCAATATTGCTTTTTTCTTTGAAAGCTTTCTCTGCGTGTGCCATTGCCACGAATCTGTTGTTGTGTAGATCGCCGAGTATCGATATACATTCTATGTAATCTGGTACCACTAGAAACTCAAACGGATCGAAAGCATGCTCGCAAAAGTATGTTGAATCGCGATACTTCTTCTCGATAGTTTCACATTTGATTTCGTCGTATGCTGTAATCAAAAATAATCGAAAGGGTCGGAATCAAAAAGGTACAAAAATGACAGCATAAAAGTGCGTACACCCCGTGACGTCACGGCGTGTGCTGAATTAAATTTTTGCAGGGCGATATCTCGGTAATTATGCGGTTTTGAGGCGAATGATGTATATTGCCGAAATCAGCGCAAAAATCTCTACAATATGAGCCAAAGTTGTTTTTAACCGATATATAATTATGACCTAGTTGGCGTAAATCGTTAAATCTATTATGAATTCCCGGATTACGAATTTCTAACCACGCGACCAAACCTAGAATAAACGGCAAATTCGGTATGTGGAAAGGAATTTATCCTCGGACTTACTCCCGTCTATGGAATAGTTTAACTAGAGCGATTGCGCAGTTAATATCCACAATATCAACCTTCCTTTAATGAACGTACCGTCTCTTTTTCCTAAGTACCAATTCTCCTGTTTCGCCCAATCATGTTTGCAATCCTCCCACCATCGTTCACATTGTGCTCGGCATAAAGGAAGGTACCGGAATTGACTTAATCTGAATACATATATAATTTATGCTTTTTCACTGTGTTCACTTAAAACATCTACTTCAATAATAACGTACGTTTCTCAAGACGCTGTAGTCATTTACACACTAAACAAATGGAAATGCATATTCATAGTTGAAAGTGGTGAGAAGTGAACGTCACGAATTTAAATGTCCCGCGTCGCTTATTGTAAAAGTTAATGGAGGGTCATGCACTAAACCCGTATTGTAAGGCGCTAACTTTACATATCAAACAAAGGAATGCATATTCATAACTGGATGCATTATAGGATAAGTAAACAACACAAATTTAAAAACCCGCGCCCCTTATTGCAAAATTTAATGGTTGGTAATTCTGCTCCGCAATCTCTACCCTACCTCCTTGTTTGGTTAAGATTCAACAACCACGGTGCAAGATATGGTGAGCAATCTTGAAAGCACAACTTCCTTTCAAAATGGTGACGGCATTTGATTGACATCTTACGCCCTTCGCAAGGATCAAATTGAATACGCTTCCCAGTGTAGATTTCCTCTGCGTCTTCTACTGTACAACATCTGCTCTTCCAACTTCCGCAATACCCTATGTAGAATTTAGGAATTAAATTATTTCAAAGCCCGCCAATTAACTTGAGTGTACAATTTAAAATCAAAGGAATTATTCTGCGATTTGAACGTAGCTCTCTTTAATTGGGTTTGACTGATTATATAGGCCGTCAGCCGAGAAGGAGGTCGGTCGATATTCGATATCTGCCTTGGTAATCAGCCTAAAATATTAGAACAAGAGTCAATATACTTGCTTTTTCGATACAATCGGTATCTGTTATTAGTCAAAGAGGGTCAATTATCATATCAGCCTTCAAAAATCAATATCGGATGATCGCTATGCTCGTGTTCGGGCCATATACGGCCCTACCCGGGCCATAACTGGTCCACGCGAGTGCGATACGGCATGGGCCATCTGTGGCAAAGCTATACATGGACCAGGTAATTTTCCTAACAAGGCCATGTGTTGGCCCCAATTACGCGTGGCGTTCCATGCGCAAGCCTTGGCAACCCCACACGCGGGCCACGTAGGGACGCTCGCATTTTTCTGACTGGGATAGGCTAGGCCTAATCCCCAGTGCGATGGAAATGTAATGCAGTACAACGTCATCCACAATTAAACCAATGATCGAATGATTACAGCCTACTGGCTAGTATTAAGCCTGATTAATATCTAGCTGGTGCAGGCTATTTGTGCTTTGATAGTGGTCTAGACTTATACTGCATATCAGTTCTGTAACAAGCCATTTCGAAAGCTTGGCGTACGTTTCAGAATACTGGCATAAGCGCTAAGGCGTAGGATACAGGTCTACAGAGATTAGTTTCATTTCTTCAGATAGGCTTGCCGTATAGATTAAAGAAACTGTACATACCCGTTGCGTTTTTTATTTCCTCTGGTGAAACAATTTTATCTCCATCCACGAAGCACATCTCTTGCAAATCATATTTGTCCAAAATGATTGTTGTGCGAACTTGATTCCATATCTCACACAAAACAACGAGAAACAAATAAATGGACCGTTTCATCGTTGCACGATTCTACTAATTTCTTAGCTAGCATTAAAACCAAACTCGACATAGCTTCAGGCGGATACAAGCTTAGCTTATATTCCAAAATTAGGGTTCCTTGTAATTATCCGCCTACAGCATACAACGAGAGCCTATTCCAAAAAAAATAGTCCTAGCTGGCATCAGTCATCTGAATATCCCAATGTATTTTGATTAATTATTGCATACCTTGCGTAGAAGATATTCATGATGAATTTTACAGCAAATGCAGTGTCGTTTCTGATGATGTTGTTATGTGAGTATATGAAGCGATAGTTCTAAAGAATTTGAGTAGAAAACTGACTGTGGCGACGGTCAAGTCTTCCTTTCTGGCGAAGGTCTCAGTTCTCAAGTCTTAGTGTGGTTTTGACGATAGCGTAGTACGAGGTCATTTCTACTGAAGTAGATAGATAATGCACCCGCTGATTCTTGTATAGTAGCCCTACTTCGTTGTCGTTTGCGTAGTAGCCAGACGTGGGTGTCTACTCTATGCATCTGCGTGGCAAAATGCTACAAATTTGTATCGTGGACACTTTCCTCGCAACTTAATTGGGTATATTTTCAAATGTGAAATGATTCTGTATTTTGAATCTACGATTAGGCCTTACGATAGCAACAATTATAAGGCTAGTGCCGAATGGGCCTGCAAATTAGCCACAATACATGCAGTTGTGCTGTAGTTATGTTTTCTAGATATACAAAATATAGGCAGGTCCAAATGGAAGCATTATCTGCATATAAATTGGTTTCAAACGCCGATAAAGCAAAGCTTCTGGAATGTTCTATAGCAAGTCACTCGAATCTCATCAATCCGTGACGTATCATGTGATGATTGGTCATGGTCTGATGAACAGCCGCGTCATTCTTTTTAACGGTTCTCGTTTAGTAACGGCGTCGCACGAGGCGGTTCGGCTGTCAGTCGAGTTCATTCTAATAGAATGTTGGTTTTTGTCTATATGTTAGGAATTTCGTTGTGAATTACTGTTAAAAGCAGGAATGTAGCATGCAGAAATATTCTCAGAAAGGGTTTAGAAGCATCGCTTGTGTTCTGTTTTTCTTCTTAACTGGCTGTTGGTTGGCTGTTGATTGCGGATGTGTGATGTCGCGGAAAAACGTGAGGTGAATATGTAGCTTTTATAGGTGTGTATCCAAAATCCAAAACGATGGCGTATAGAGGAGTGTTAGCATTTCTTGAAGGTTGAAATGGTGCTGCAGTCACTTGAAATTGGCGACTGGCCGTAACAGTTACTCTGAACTCGCCAGTTCTAATGCCGCAAGCTGTCTTTTGACCGCGCCTTGGTTCATGTTTATTTAACGGGTAGGCCTAATTTTCGAAATGATGGCATATAGCCTTAGGTGAGGGTGTATTGTCGTGATTTCAGTAATCTTTTACAGTCAAAGAATTGGATAATGCAAAAATACTGTAAGGTCTGGGCTCTGGCATAATTATGTGACCGACTAACAGCTTTGACAAACCATGACTTGCTGCAGTTATTTATGCTAGCTCTATTCAGCGCTTGTCTTGCATCCAAAGCGTTCACGAGATAGTTTTGGCAGGCTTAACTTGTGTGGATTATTGGGATTTTACATGCACAATATCTGTCAATGCAGGCTGTAGATCTGTAGATTTCAGTGGTTCATTTTACTGATAAATACTTTCGTTTCGTAACAACAGAATTACAGTAAAAAACAGCGTATTGAACTAGAGTCTACCATGGCTCGTATAAATAAAGAATTAGCCTATCATGGGTTGATAAATTTCATCTTCGTCATGATGGCTGTGAGGCAGTCTGGTTTGAACATGTTCACAATGCCAAGCCCTGGCTTCAGCTCATATTATGAAAGCTCGGATGGTGGTCCATTGTTGGTAGCTTCTGTTGCGTCGTCGGCGTTGCGCGGACATTCATGGAAATCTTTACCTCACTTTCGTGAGCCGATGATGGATGAATATGAGAGAATAATGCTGGATGTCAGGTCCCGGTCTCCTGTTATTCATGGATCTAACACGCAACATGATTTCCACGACAACGTCGTTACTACGATGGTTCTTGGAATGCCGGAATCTTCTAGTGCTGTTGCACATGGTGGATTACAATTTTCAAGGCATCCAGCAGATGGCGCTGTTGGCGGCTTTGGGCAGTCATTCATGACCGATGAGAATTTGGATATTTTCAATAATTTTGTACCTGGGAATATGAGAGAGGATGAAATTAACGAATTAATATCTAGTGATGAGGTTCCATTGTTAAACCAATCATTTCCTGACATTGACTGGCAACAGTTTATCTCAGATTATGACCAATTTTTACACGGTGCGTCCGGTATTACAAAGTCAAATAGTATCACCGGTGATAGATCAACGAATGATCTTCTCACCGAGGCCATTGAAGCATCAGAATTATTCTTGCCAATGACAACAGACACCCCAAATCCTGAATTAGTTCCATCCGCCCCTTTGGCTACAGATGACCCGATCAATGAAGCTAGATTTGAATTGATGGAATTAAATGAATGGGCATCACAAGACCATAGAGAAGATATGCTGTTTCCTCCATTACCTCCACCATCGTACGAACAAGTAACACGGCAAATTAACGCATCATCTTCGGAAAGGACACAACCGGCTCGCATCACGAACCATTTGAACGATCACAACTATTACAACACATCAGCATCACCTAGTGTTGAAAGTGCTGTAGCACAAAGTGCAAGTTATGCAATTCGTGCACGACGAGAAGTTTCAACTCGTGTGATCTCGATACCGCCCCGTCCGCGACATATATCGAGCAGTGCAGAGTCTTCAAGTGATTCGACCACTGAGGAATCTATTGAGTCTACCGAAGCTTTCACCACTGAGAGGTTACTATCATATAGGAATATCGGAAGCCCTGATGGAATAGTAGAAGTTGCAGGAAGGTCTAATGCTTTTGACTCATTCATCATCAAACCTCTTAACTTGTCATATTTTGATAATATATCAAAAACAGTAGGCGCCAGACAAGAAGTGATATTATGCAATTAATTGGCAAGAAAGTAATTTGTCAAGATTATATAGCTATAGGCTGCTGGTAGTTCGGCCGTGACTGCACGACCAATGACATTTGGTTTAATACTGTGAGCTAACTGTTACAAGTTGCACTGCTGTTCCTATTTTGTCGGTACTACTGTATTTGTTGTGATGGTAAAAAGTATTTGCCTAAAAAGTGTTCTCGTCCGAATCTATCGGTGAAATGAATTTTGTTTTCGGCCCCTTTGTCAGGACTCTGTAGGTTTGATTGGCTCAGACTGGCCTGAAAGCATAAGTGCATAACTGTCACTAGGCATACCTCGTTGGATGTGGACCAGGACTTTTTCCCTAGTCGTATGGATTGCAAGTGTAAAGGCCTTGATCAAATAGTCCAATCTAACGCTCAATTAGCCGATCTAGTGCAACCTCCTGTTTTTAAGATATTGTACACACTTCAAACTTTATGTTTCGTTGATTGTATCGTCACCTGATGCAGCTCCAGAGCTCAAAAACTTGTGAATTGTTTTACAATAATCGGGGCTGGACGTGTAATCTGTGTTGGGGGAGACTGGATATTTGATAGAATATCTTACTATAGATTTAACATCCAGTCTAGTTTATTGGAATATAATTCACAAGCTTTCATCGGGGTGAAGAATGATGAAGTAGAGCTCCAAAGCTGGACTGGACATTAAATAAGTGGTGACATATTCTATCCATTATACTAGGCCTATTTGGTATTGTCTACTGTCGGCTCCACTATTTTTGGTATTGGTATTGTCAATATGTTACTGAAATCTTGTCCTACAGATTAATGTAATGCTTGCTGCGGCTCTAAATTTCATTGCAAGGTTTTATTGTTGGTAATCTTGTATATGCTGAGTCATGTTCCTATTCTGCTGGCTCAGATGTTGTGAACCTTGTAATTCAGTAGGGTATTCCCCTTAAGCTGATCAAACATTGCTAGCGCTGCTACAAAGTCTTATATAGCCATAGACACGTCAGATCCACAGAGATCAGAGTTCATTCTGTTTGTACTAAGTCGGAACTGTAGGCTGTGTGATACTTAGAGTTGGAACTTGGAATATTATGGCTACTTTGCAAGCATATTTAGTGGTCTGTCTCCTTGACTCGTCAATTTTTACTTTGCTAGAGCAGTTTGAGTCACAAATAATTCCCAGTGTTGAAATAGGTTGGAGTGTTGGTATGACACAGTCATTGACCTATCCAAAACAAGTCATAGTTGCACAAGCTTGTGTTTTGCTATGGCTATGATTGGTTAGGCCTATATGCTTTATACCAGATTTGTGGACCTTCTGCTTTACGGCTCGGGAGCCCGTGCCCGTGGCTGACAGCTGTATATCATTTGAGGCGTAGAAATGCTGTAATTATGTGAGTTGGTGGAGCCTGGCAATTTTTCTATCAAAAGCGTGGAGGCAAATTAATCCTTTGGCTACAGTATAGAGTATATAGGTAGCAGGCCTAGCGCTTTTGTCATTTCTCTTTCGTTTGTATTTCTCTTGTTTGTGTATTGATCTCTTATTTGGTGTGTTGTCTGTCCATGTGTGCTTCTTGTGCCTGTACTTCGAAACCTGAACTTACTGCTGTGTGTTGGGGTTGCTTTTCTGGTCATATTGTTCTTCATTCAATTTATAGTTAGCCCAAAGGCAATGTTTTTGTAGCTAATTCCTATCCTTTAATGTTTGGAAGTTTTTTGAGAAGTTTTTTCATCGATTCTTGTGAAGCAACTTACTCCACTTTGCTTGTTTGTAACTGGGGTACTGGGCTCTTCTCCTTTGCCCTGTGCTTATTCTTTCGAATGGCGTTCTCCGGACTAGACTTCATGGTAACCATACAGCAGCCACTGCTTGGCGGCCTCATTCAGGTCCCTCAGAGCAGTCATTCCGTAGGAAATTTGTGTTGGTTTTGCTGTTACATCCAGACAAAATACACGTTCAAGTTTATATCTTCTTTTTAATGTTACAATAAATGAATTGATTATTGAAATGATTCGCGCAATATCAGCGGAATGTTGCCTATCGCTGGTAGAAAAAGGGTGATAGGTCTACAGTATGAGAACGTGGTAGGAAATATGAGGAAGTCGATGAAGTAGAGTGAACAAAATACGCGATATGACGGGGTAGGCTGCGTAATGATCTCCGATACAGTTGACCGTTGCTCGCCCATGGTGGTACGGAAGACTCCTCAACTAGCCACTATCCAAAGAAAATTTACGTGCTCGTGACGTCACAGTTTACATTTCGAATTCTGATTTATCGGTTATATCGCAGTCACCATAAATGCTATATTCTCAGAAATTGCCTTATTATATACGAAATTTCGGTCGCTCGGCCGGGCTGGTAGTGATCTCGCACCTGTCTCTCGCTTGTAGCGCATCATCCACCGTGAACGTATGTATCTTCGTGGCAATTGCAACACTATTGAATTTTTGGCCGCCCGAGCTGGCTGGCTACGGGGAGTCAACGCCTCGCACTTATCGCTGCGAGGACGTTTCGACAGCCACTCACGTGTTCATTTCAGTTACATAATCCGTTTGAAGTTGCCAACTTCACACAAAGTTTTACGCCAGAATAGAGGTCAAATATCCGGGCGCAGAGATGTCAATATTGTCATATACTGTACAACAGTGCTGGGCGAAGAATAAACCCGTGATTGCTAGGAAAATGTCAATTTGTTTAGCAAGCGATCTTTGGGCCTAGCGTAAAGTCAATATCGCCACGCTTTTTTGGATGGACCTTCAGGTTAAAAAGCTCCGTTTCTCCTCTAATCAATACAATCAATCATCCATTTCACCTGAAGGAGCGCGGCTCTACAGGCTTGTGAACTCTGCTTCTGAGGAACACTTTGTGATAGTGGATGATTAATTGATATGGTGTCCAAAGAATTTGTATAGGCCTATTTATATTTTCACCACAAATTTATCGTACAGCGTCAGTTTAATGCGGAAACAATTTCATAAGCTTTCAAAGGATTGCTCCTTCATGAGGTAGAGAGTAGTTTATTGATCACACAATGAAAATTTCCGGCGTGCACATTTGACAGCAGCAAAAACCACCGGCGACAACCGTGACGTGTAGGTCTACAGAAACAGGCAGCTCATTGACGTATTTTAGCTTCATTTGTAGATATTATCCAACGCCAGTCTCGTTATGCAATTCGTGATCATCAAGTTTCGCACTGTTCATATTGATTAACCTCTACCTTTTATCATAAAGGCAAATTGCCTTCAGTACGTATCTGAATATAAGGACTCATTGGTCAAACCATTGATCTTGGGTTTTAAGTTTTGCATATTATGAAATTGTTCCTGATTGGGCTCGGTTGCTATCAACCTTAAGTCCTGTTTCTTCCGTTTAGCGTAGCCTAGGTCTATTTCTTCCGACTATAGGCTACGTCAGGGCAGCTACTGTTTCGTGGCCTCATCTAGGTTCTTCAGAGCAGTCACTCCGTTGGGTGCTTTGCATATAAGACAGGAGTGGATGACATGGTTTGCGGTTTGCTCCACAACATCACGCTCGCATAATGGCTAATTGAATTGGCATGAGCATTGTGCCCTACTGTTCACTATGAGTACTCATTCCGTGATCTGCTATAAGAGGACTTTGCCCGTCCGGCTTAAATAAGTGAATTATCACCCGGGAAAGTGATTACTGTATATGTAGATAAATCGGTCGCAACATATCCCGCACCATATGGTGTCGTTTTATTCTATGGCTGAGCATTCTACCATTCGTAAGTCGCCCAAAAAGTGAATTTCTATCGACTTAGCTGCTTAGAGGTGGTATTGACCGCGCCTGAGGTTGAAAAGGTCACTCTGTTTCTACCCGTGCAAAGTTCACCCGCCAAGTAGAACTATGGAAGCTATGAGATGCGTACGTGCGTTGAAACTTCTATGTATTTACTCTTATCGGATTGATTAAATATAACGCCATGAGTAGAGTAGACATTTTGAATGCCGCAAACGCTCTTATATTTGCTATCGAGGTTGCCTTGTGGCCTCGATAATACGAGTTAGTACAGCGTGTTGACTGTACGTGAGCTATTAACTAACTGTCTTCAAGGTATATGTCATCTTGTTAATCGACCGTGACCGAGGTATTATATAGCTGAGATCATAACGTACAAACACAGGTATAGTCAGGTGATGTCTGTGCGCTGAGTATCGTATGGTAGTATTTATAGCCAGGATAAATTGTAGGGTATGCAGCGCTGTTTTCGCAAAGCGTATAGGCTCTGGTGTCAGCAGGCCACCATAATTGTAATGCTCACCCTTCGCATATACCGTTGAAAGTAATATAGTAGTATTCGCAGGCAAGAGTCCGGGATAAATTATAGCTTTTAGACTATGTAGCTATGCTTCTCTCAAAATGTAGAGTCCTATATTGTCAGCAGGCCACCACAAGTGTGACACTGGAAAACCATATCGGGTCACCCCGTCAATAACGTAAACGAATACCATGATTCCATGTTCCTTGTACTTAATACTTTCCTGGTTGACAAAGTAAAGTTCTCTCTTTCTCTCTCTCTCTCTTCGCATATACCGTTCAGTGTAATATGGTAGTACTTACTGGCTAGGATAAATTACAAGTTATGTAATTAATGTAATTCTCACAACGTTAGTGTCATGACGTATTTCTTAGTAAACTGCCACTGGATGTTAAATCAGCCAGTATACTTTTATCTTTATCAACCGGCTCGTCTATTTTATGACGTATTTGTAATAGCTGCTTACTGGGTTAATGATGCACAAGGAATGGGTAGCGAAAATAGATGATATATTTCTTATTCTCTGTGATAGATTTGGGGTCAAATTCAAGGACTAGTTGCTTCATTTGTTGTTTAAAACTATACCGTAAAATATCGCAGCTAGTATTACAGATGTTTTTCGAGTCATAGGTTTCTCAACCATCAGGTCGTGAAATTATTTACCGGTCCACGTCTTGAATAAACAGAACGGGTGACTGCGACAGGCCAGACCATTTTCTTTAGCTTTATAACGATGCCGTGCGACCAAAGTAACATGTCGTTCATGGTCGTCACGGGTTGTGGCATTTATAGAAATATACAAACGTCAAGATAGTCTATATTCATTAAAATTGTCGCATTGAATTCCCATTTGAAGCGTGATGTCTTTGAATGACGGTCCGCGGAAGTATTATATATATAAGAACTTGCCGGCCGGTTAAAGCAAAACCATTGAAAACCACTGCATTATTGCCGGTCATCCGCGGTAAAAACGTTTAGCACTCTACTCACTATCAGTGGAAAAAGATCGGGGAAAGCTGTAACGTGTAATGCATCCAGCATGAAAACTGCAGTAAAATCATATGCGGTACCCGGCGTTTTAATTCCTATACGCTTCCAAAGCGGAGGTACTGAGAAGGTTATGGTTGCAGGGTAGTTCTGGGGATGATGAGCGCTCACCTCTAGTAGGTCAGGCGTATCTATTGACTTCTATGTCGCACAGAGACTACTTAATAATTAGGTTTAGAGCGTAGAAATACAGGGGTGTCTAGAAACATAAATTGGGGTTAACCGCAGATATAGCCTAATAAAGCAATCAGCAAATGTACTTGTAGACTGTAGACTTGCAGAGGATTCAATATATGAGTGAAAAAGAAATCCCAATTGATTGATTGATTGATTACGTTGATTGGTAAATTGATTGATTGGTTGATTGATTGATTACGTTGATTGATTGATTGATTGCTTAAATTGATTGATTGATTGCGTTGATTGATTGATTGATTGATGGATTAAATTGATTGATTGATTGATTGCGTTTATTAGTTGATTGATTGATTTTGCTGTCGGCAGTAACTTTCTCACTCGATTAAGTTGGCCGGGTCGTTTGATTGTCCGCCTTCTGATCGGGAGGTTCCAGCCAGGTTCTATTCCCGACCGAGTCAAACCAAAGACTTAAAACTTAGTATCCGTTACTTCTTCACTTAACAGTCAGTATCGGGGAATTACGGAGGGCTACAGACCGTAAGCATTGACATGGTGCATATGACCACAGCAGTCGAAAACGCCATAAATTCAAAACATCAACTCAATGCCAACATCTTTATTTGACGTTGACATTGAGTCCGTCTAATTTTATCACATCTTGGTTTGACTCAACGGTACTGATTGCAATAATCTGTACTTCGTGTGACAAAAATATTCAATGTCTCGTCATTTTCGGCGATTTGAATTAAGTAAAGGCATTTTCTCTGAAAAAATTATATTCATACTGAAACTAACAGTACTGATTAAAATAGTAACACCGCCCGCGGGTTGTCGGCTTTGAGTTACATAAATAGGAATTGAAATCGTGTGATAATTTAGTTATGAAAGAATCATCGGTGCTTTCGGATATTAGACTGGAGTGATAGATCAACTCACTCCGGGTAGGTCAATTTGACTCGTTGTTTGATGACTTTATGGCGTTTTCAACTACTAAGGTCAGTACGAGTGCCAATACTTCTGGTTTACTGCCTTGATCAAATGCCTGCCCCGCTCATCAGGTGAAATATAAATACCCACATGGAGCTTGTCATCTGATCGTTCGCTATCAGTTCTAACATCTGTACTGGAGAGCTGGAGGTAAAATTATAGTATCGTGCTCTTCTGGATTCGGGAATCGGTTTCTCTATATCTTAACTGGTAGTGTTAGTTTCTTGGCCACAGTGGCGGCAACTTGTCTTTGCCATACGTACAATCAGTAGAAAGGGTATTTGCAAAGTGTCGCAAAAATAAACATCGACAAATCGTGGAGCCGATGGTGGATGATCCAAATAGTAATATATATATTAAGTCACCACAGATTTAGCGTCCAGTCCATTTTATTGGAATGTAATTCACTTCCATCTTCACCTGATGAAGGAGCGGAGATACGAAAGCTTGCGGTGACTTATTATATTTATTGTAAAATAAACATAGAAGTGTGTAGTGGAGCCGATGGCGGACGATCAATAGATATTGTAAAGAAGATCAACACAGATTTAACGTCCAGCCTTAGTTCATTGAGAATTAGAACATTCACAAGCTTTCTGAGCTCCGCTCCTTCGTCAGGGGAAGATGAAATGAAGAGGAAATGAAATAAACATCGGCGTTAAATGTAGGTGAAAGGTCACACAGCTGCCGAAGCTACTATACCAAATCCCTAGAAACTTAATGCGTCGCTGTGACGATTTATATCTAATATGGGTTCAGGCGGCGATAAATCGCGTGATATAAATCCTGCATGCTGTGAAGACTGAGATCACGAATTTGAATGTGATTGGTCTGAACCTCGCTATAAGGTTAAATAAACTATGCGTTGAAAAGCGCAGATTGTTATGCTATGTATTGTGCACGCACACACACTATCGAAGTGTCACATTCTACGTTAAATGTAGGTGAAAGTTCGCACCTAGATTAGATCGCTGGTAATTTGAGTCGCCTAAGGCCGCGCTACAAGGATTACTGTAAGCGCAGTCGGTGAAGGAGTAGACGTAGGCCTACATAATTGTAAGCACCCCTATGCAGATTTGTACTGAACAGATGGATGGGATAGTGGCACGCACTAGGAAGGCTTAAAATCGCTATAGTCAGTGGAACAGTCGTTAGTGAATTTTCAAGTATTAGGCAATATAAGTGTAGCACGTTACACTCCAAAAAACAGTCTGTGACAGGTACAAGTTAAATATTAATAAATAAATGTGTGGAAAATGCGCTATCCAATTAGTGTTGGTTGATAGCCTACCTGCCTCAGAACCAACGATGTGGAAAGCTGCAGAAGTGTTATTGCTATGCAGACGTGACGTCACGGCGGTTACATTCCTGTAGTATATTCAAACCACCCAATTGTGTGACTTGTAGAAGAACAGGGCTGAGGACATCAAGCAGTAGCTGCTCTGGGGCTGCCCTGGTGCTTAGTCCGAAGAAATTCATACGAAAGAAAGATAATTTCAATGGTTTCCTTTTTTATTTGTCAGGGTATGGAATTGAATTCTTTGTATCAGCAAGATATCGACCTTGGAGTAAACTGGCCGCTATTTGAACCTGTCAAGCGTCCAAAGGATATCGATTTACCGCAGAAATATGATTTTCAATCACAAGTAAGTCGATTAGAGACTGTTAGTTGAGCTGGGAATCTACCTTCCAGCTGCGAGAAGCTAAAGTATGATTTGTATTGTTACGCTTATTTGTTTTGCGCTGCATTTATGCAGATTCTAATGATATACACAAACATTCTACTGGATCTTGAACTGCACATGCAGACTATAGAAAAGTAGGCACCAAAGGTACTGGACGGTTTTCCAAGTTTTTGGCCTCATTTACACAGACTACAATGATATACATACACACAACAGTGACGTACACATCTATATTTTTGTCCTTTGTACCTTTATCTGGATATACACACACTACTGGTGAGTGATATACACATGGAAGCGCCGAAGGAGCCGGGCGGTTAGAGAGAATTTGTTTTGTCCGTCCTAAAATCCTTAGGTATAAATAGCAATCACGTGACAAGAAGAATATGAAAAAACAAACAGGAAAGCCGCAAATCTGGTGTTTCCTGTATGAAGAAACACAGAACATACAGTCAATTTTAGTCACATGCAAAAATATGTCAAATATATTGTTGTTGCGACCATTTCCTCTTTTGCCGTCACGCAAATACCTTGCAGCCATATGACGAAATGATAGGCACTTTCTCCTTATTAGCGGTCGAATGCCGAAACGTGGTGCAATTCTACAATGCCACGCAATCAATTATAGCATCACAAACTTTTCTTTCAACTACGTCACATCCAGAAAATATACTTAGAGAGCTTTAACGACTGTTTAAACAAATTTTAACTTCATGGTAATATCAGGTTCTTATACTGAAGTAGGTGCTACGCGTCTATTGATGACTCTTAACCGATTTTTTGCGTTTCAGAATTTCATCGTAGATGGAGAGACTGGAGAGTTCCTCTCTGTGGCACAATCCAACCCACAGGAGGTCTTGACGGACAGAAATGAGGTATATTTGTTTTTTGAATTATATATAGAGTACATTTGCGTCATGTTCCAGACAAGAGACACGAAGCCATGTACGCCTTGTCAATGCCTGGAGTACGCGATATCGCACATTATTATCTCAACCCCCCACGCTACAACTTTCCGCACTCCCCAAGCAAATAGGAGCAACGGTTATCAATTTTAAAATATTTTAGTTCTTGCGCTTTGAAAATGATTGGTTTAATAATTGAATAATATTGGTATTGACCCCCTAGTTCTTCTCTTTACTAGCAGATCAAGAGGTCACTGATTCGTTAATCATTTCCCTGAGTCCAACTCTTCGCACTACCCAAGCAAATATGAGCAAAGGTTATCACTTCTAAAAAAATTTAATTTTTTCGCTTTAAAAATGATTGGTTTAATAATTGAATAATATAGTTATTGACCCTCAGGCATTTATCTGATCAAGAGGTCACTGATCCGTTAATCACTACCCTGAACTTAAACACTGAACTCTAGAGACTTTGTGGTCACGCTAAACTTATAGCGATATATGATCACGGACTGCAAGCCCAAGCGAAGTTCAGAGAATTTGATGTTAAACATATGGTTATTCATTTAGACTTCTGTGACAGAATTCAACATCGATGAGTTATTGGAGTCCAGCATCGTTTCTGAGTCGCAGGTAATGTTTTCATAGTTCTATGCTCAGTGATTTTAAGTCAGGTCTACTCAGTTGAACAACAAGGAAACAATACCCATTCAAGTTACGCGATTCTGCTATTTCCATTGCTAATTGACATCTTTTTTATTTGTAATTTATGGTGTTTTCAACTACTAAGGTCATGTACGCCAGGTCGATGCTCACGCTGTACGTGTCAATACTTTCCAGCTTATAGCCCAGATCACTAGGCTATTGTACTCACGGCTCTCCGCACTTCCCCGATACCGACTGCCAAGCAGCGAAGAAACGGATACCAAATTTAAAGTCTTTGATTTGACTCGGTCGGGAATCGAACCAGGAACCTCCCGATTAGTCTAATCCACTCGGCCAACTGAACGGTATGACGTTCAATTCAAAAGCGTTCGCATAGCTATTGTTGTTGTCTTAATGTTGTCTTAATTACCATTGATTAGTCTTTCCCTTCTATTGTTCCACTGTGCGGAGGCTTAACGCGAAAGGCGCTTTATGCTGATTGATGGTGCCGTTCGCTAGCATTGTGCTATTTACGATATTATTGATGGTCCGCAATTGCCTCCACTACACATTCGAACATTACTATACCGAACTCGTTCACCTTTCGCTTAAGCCGTCGTCATATTTTCGGATTAATCGTTAACCGTTTAGCTAAAGAATGTTTCAGTTCCTACTTCGAGTAGGGTGTGCCTCACGATAACTCGATAAGAAACTGTCTATGTACTTGATAGCGTGCCCTGAAGGGTCTGTCAACACGCTCTTGAATGATATGACGTTGCACTCCATTACGCTATTCTGGGTGTGATACTGATGAGAGAGAGAGAGAGAGAGAGAGAGAGAGAGAGAGAGAGAGAGAGAGAGGAGAGAGAGAGAGAGAGAGAGAGAGAGAGAGGGGAGAGGAGAGAGAGAGAGAGAGAGTTCACTTTCGATCTTTCCCACTGTCATAGATATGGTATAGCTGTGAGCGAGAGAGAGAGAGAGAGAGGATACTAATTTTCAATACGGTACCACGACTAGGAATAGATTTGGCCTCGCTTACTATCAACAACCCAATCTACCTGCCGCAATTCAAAATATGATATAATGAGAGAGAGAAAGAAAGTTAGAGGGTGAGAGAGAGAGAGAGAGAGAGAGAGAGAGTAATTTCCCATACAAAACAGATTTTGGGAAAAAGCTACCATTTTTCATTCTTTAAACACTAAAGTTGCGACGTCATCTTCGTGGGTTGTGGATTCTATTTTCACTCCCTGTGTTGTAATCTGTAGCGTGAAATGATCCTTGAAAATGCACTGGTATTTGAAACCTCCCAGCAGCCTTTAATCAAATCAAGGCGTGATCTCACGTTTATCGTAAACGGTAACATCACGTACCTTCCTTAATTGATGATAAGCAACATGCAAAGCGAAACAAGCTCGCAATCACTTCATGATTTTTGCCTGAAGGATATTTATTATCACATTGATAGCTTGAGATTAAATCTTAGCTCGTGCCGGGATTAGGGCTGGACAAAATCGCATAGTATGAAATATCGGATCGAATTAAATAATTTCAATCGAATAGACGCGGCTGACCTAGTTCTTAATCTAATTATGAACGATTTTGTAGAGTCGAATTCCCAGTCCAATTTGCTCTAACCACCCAATTATATAAGTGCCAAAAAGGTGAAAATGTTTGTTTGTGTTAGCGTGTAATATATTTTGATATCTTCAATAGCATTGTTTTGCTACGCGGATCGATTCAAGTGTTAAAATGGTTTTGTGTTTTCTTTTGCAGAACGTCCAGCTGGTCCAGTCTGACAACACAAATACCATAGTAAGTGATTTTTGTGTGAACTTCAAAGTTTATCATTCTCTAATCCTTAATAGCTTATCTAACTATGCGCGGAGTTATCTTTGACGTGTAGACTTGTGTTATAGCATGTACGGAGGCAAAATTTTCAGTAGTATAGTATAGAGGCAAACGCCTGCTACAGACGGACAAGACTCTGGTCAAGACTCTGGCCTTTTCTTAGTGGCCGAAGACGTCTGTAGTTTGGATGTAGGAATATCGCAGCGTGCCTCTAAGGTAGCAGACTCGTAGACAGAATTACGGAGAATTTTAATGGGACCAGGGATTGGGCAGGACGGCAGTTTCATTGCGTTTAACCAACGTTAGCGCCTTCCTCAGTGGCAATAGTTGTCTGTAGTACGGAGGTAGACAGGCCTATAATGTGTCACCAAGATGGCGGACCAAACAAGACTCGCGGGGACTTAAAAAAATAATTTGGAGGAAGCCGCCGGAGTTGTCCGTTGTCTGCGAGACATTGGTATTATCGCGGCAGTGCGTCACCAATGTGGCAAATGAATAAGGGTTAGGTCCCGTTGATTTGATTGGGCGGAACGACAGTTTCATTGCGTTTGACCAAGTTGATGAACCCTGGCGACTGGAGAAGACTTGTTGCGGATACGGCTAGGTTGCGATCATTGATCGTTGAGTTGCCGCAGCGAAAGCGTACATGACAAGTAGATAGGATTTAGAACACCTGAAATTAAAATTTAACAATAGTCTTACCAAGAATTGGAATTAATGAAACATTATTGTTTTTCTAGAACAAAGAACTGTGGGATGATATCGCTACGTTGTCTGAAGCATATCTAGCACTTGACTCTGGCGAATGCGCAAAGGAACAAATGTCAGCAAGCCCAATGAATGAAAGCTTACCATACCAATCAAGTCAATATCAAAGGTATGGATGCAAATACCAAAAAATCTGTCCATTTCATTGTACCACTGATTTCTGATGAATAAATGAAAAAATAGATGCTGAAGGAGCGGAGCTTCGATAGCTTGTGAGCTAATTTATCTAAAGCTCGTAGCCAATAATGCGTAACGAGAGAATAGTGACGACATAAATTTCGTCGCTAATGATTCGTGACACTTATTTGTAGCGACGTTTCATTTGCTGGAGAAGCGATGCTCTGAGTCCGCAAGCTTGTAAAATAAGTTTCCAATACTGTAGTGACACTCTCTATATCTATCGTAAGTGATCGTCCACCATCGGCTATTATCAATACATTGCTATAAATTTTGCTGGACTTTAAAATTGTGGTGACACTCTCTATATCTATCACACTCTAAGTGGTCATCCGTCATCGGATAATATCAATATATTGCAATTTTTCTGTATTTTTCTGTGTTCACCAGCCCACCTCCGATGCAAATACAAGAGCAAAAGTCACACCCAAAGGAACACTGTGAGTATTCTAAACGTATCCGAGTCATTGGGGACAACTACAGCCCCTCCGTTCTCCCCCGATACTGGCTACCATGCCAGCAAGGAACGGATACCAATTCGAAAGTCCTTGGTGTGACTCGGTCGGAATCGTTTGTGGTACCTCTCAATCAGTTAAGCAACTTATCTTACCGCGCTGGGGTTCCGATTTCGGTCCAAGTGTTAGTCTTGTAAGGCTTATCAAACAACTTTTAAGGTTATGCAACCGTTGTAATTCCTTACATTGTAAACCAATGGAGCTGTTCAATGTGAAAAACCTAGTCCTCATATTTAACTAGCCTAGCGAACTATAAATATTTCATTCACAATTATAGCTTACGATAGTCAGGTTATATCTAGCAATTGTCAGTTTCTAGGCAACTCAGATAGAGGAATACTAGAATTATGAAAGGTTATGCACCTTGGAATATTATAGGATCGGTGAATGATTGTATCGCATAGATTTTTAGTCAGTGTCTAGGCTGGAGTCTTTGATATTGTGACAAGATAATGGATGATTGCTATTCGGTCATAAAGGTGATCTTGATTGTGACAATTTTGATTATAGAATCAGCCTACCCTTAATTTTGAGAAGTGACATTTGAATCAAATTTGATTTGAAAGGTATTTTGATTATGAAAGAAGCGTACAGTGTTAGAAGAGAAATATGTCTCAATTTTGATCAGAACAAATTATAAAAAATATAGTCATTTTGATTACGACATCAGCGTACAGTGACCCATAGCCTACTTTAGAGTAGGCCATGAGTGACCTTTTAGAAGTGAAATTTGACTCAATTTTGCTCGGAATCTTTCAATACTTTGGTGTCGTCACAAATCGTGGCAGCTATTTCCTGACTAAGCATTTTTTTGACTGACGTTTTGTTGAAGAACTTCCTGAGTAATAACTCAAGTCTTGACTTATGTAACTGAAAGGAAGTGAGCAATCAGTGAGCGCGGCTGCTTTGGATGTAAGCCGACTAATCAGAAGTGAAGTGAAGCATGCATAGCTGCTTTTGTATGCATGTGTGCACGTTAATCAACAGTGAATAAAAAAAAAGGAGAGAGAGAGAGAGAGAGAGGGAGGGAGATGGTTCTCATAAGAATATCGTATTGAGCATAGCCGCTTAGGATGTATGACTGTGTGAATACCTTTGAAAAGATGAGTGAGAGCTCTCTCTCTCTCTCTCACTGTCTGTATCTCTGTCTCCCTCTCTTTCTCTCCACAGTACAGTGTTGCAGATTTTTATATCCTCCGTCCTGGCGTCCTGTTTGATTGATAGAGAGAGGAAGAGATATTCGTAAATAGCTCTTTGCTAAGAAAAATGGTTGGAAGTGCGCGGATCAAGGAAAGGCAACATGCTATTAATGTTCATTTTCCAGAAATATGCAGCCGACGGGAAAGATACTTATAACTTTACCAGCTCGTTACGTCGATTTCCAGAAATACAGGTTGATAAAAATGCGAGAAAGGAAAATGCTATCGACTGATAGTAAACAGATTTCTTACTATACCTACAGCAGACCATGGACTACTTTGGCAGTACTTCGCTGTTAAATACACTCATGTCGGGGCTGTAGAAGTAGTTCAGGGTGGGGATGAAAAAGGTGGCGTAACTTGTTAAACCTGGTTTGAATTTTCCCCAGGTTAATTAAAAACTTCTAACCGTGCCATAACACCTTAGAATAGAAGGTTTGTAAGATGGAATGTATCCTTCTCCACTTATTCCGTCTATGGAAATAGTTACAACCGTGCTCCGGTGAGTCTATTGTCGCCTTATAATAGACGCGTATGAACACCAGGTCTAAGCTTTGAGCCAGGAATATCTTATGATATCTGTGTGATCTCCACCCTAAGTAACTGATTGTTATTTTATTTTCAGTTGGAAACATGCCCTACCACACCTTCCCTACGCCTCCCTACAATGAGCAGAGTGAGTCTCCAAATGGATTTCTTCACCACCATCCAAGTATGGCTTTCTCACCAGAACCAAACAAGACTTTCAGCCCTGCCAACTTAGAAGTTGTCAAGATGGCAGACATGATGATGGCCCAGCAACAAAATGATCTAATGTCTCAGCTTGATAGTGTGACGAACATCGGGAACGCAAATCCGTCTCCAGTTCTCGGTGAAGAAGATGTGAATACTCCTGGCGGATGGTTTCTTGATGGAGACGAACCAGCTACTAACTTGTCAGAAGTTCTTGCGGAACTGGACATCATGAATAACATGTTAAATCAGGTATGTTGTGATCAATGAAATCTCAACAGATACTGTATAGTCAGCATCATCATCGCCGCAGTGTAAATAGAACCTTGTTCACACCTGAGGCGTAACGCACGGAACACACGTAGCGTGCGTAACTCTTTGAACCAAAGTGGAAGACTACGCTAGAGACTGAGATTCAAGTCAAGTAATCGCGGAATATCAACAGTAGTAGGGATATGGGTTCTGACGTCAGAACTTTTACGTTCTTCCCGTGATCGGAGACGCTCGATTCAACGCTGATCATACCAAGCGCTAATAGATCTCAAAAAGATTTGCGTTCATTGTAAACAACGCTTGAGTTTGGTAGCTCAAAATTTCAAACCTTTACAACCGCATTAAATGTACCGAATGAAAACGTGATTTAGCCACATAGAGTACTACATTATTTGAATAGCTGTCACGTCAACAACAAAAGATTGAACAAATCCGGGTATTAGCTGAGAAAATTTCTACACCGCCGTTCTCAAGCAGTGCGTTGTATATCAATCACCTTTTAGCTAACCGCAGACCATGTCATCCATTCATGTGCAATTAACAAGTCACAAAACGGAGTGTCTGGTCTGAAGAAGCTGGATGAGGTCACCATGCAGTGGCTGCTGTTCGGATGGCATGACGTCCAGTCCGAAGACACAAAAAAAAAAAGCCAAACAAAGACCATGTAGTAGAAACCATGTAGGAAGATTCGCAGCTTCCCTTCCTGGTTTCGTAGACCTTCTGGCGTCATAGCGATAATAATAGGCAACTCAAGAAGTTTTATGTATTGTATTGTGTTGTGCGTTGTGTGTATTGATCATAGCGCACAAGGTCCTTGGGCGACAAGTGCCACTTTACTTATCATTAAAAAAAAACTATATGCCAATCGTAAATTTGGCCTTCACAGAATCAATATGCGAGAAAAGTAGGGTTTACGCCGCTCTACCTCTGTCCCTAACATGGTAGCAATGTCATCGAGGTTTCAGTATATTTACACCATCGCTTGGCATCTGCTGCTACAGTGATAGATGCAAATTGTCCTTTGGATTGTTCCCTGCCTTGTTTTATTCTTATTCTGACTTTTTCATATTACAGCCTGGACCTTTCATGAACCCATCTACTACTCCATATGTTCCACCACCTATAATAGGAACTATGGAAGGAGTGAACCAAGTAGGACTGTCTATGGGATCAGAGCCTGAGTCGCTGGATAGTGGTAAGCTTAGCAATATTTTCTATAAGCTTCTAGTCGAGTAGGCCTCAATAGACCACGTGATCGCGGGGAACACTGTGCTCACGGGGGACCACGTGATCACATGGAACCACGTGGTCATGAGGAACACTTTGCTCATGGGGAACACTGTGCTCACGGAGGAATACTGTGCACACGTGGAACACTGTACTCACTGGTAACCATGTGCTCATGGGGAACACTGTACTCACGGAGGAATACTGTGCTCATGAGGTGAACCGTCGAATAAGCCTCAGTAGACTATGTTAAAGAGAGAGAGAGAGAGAGAGAGAGCATGCACACTTGCTTATCCCAAATATAATCAACAATACGACTGCATTAACAGGCCACCAGAAAAACCAGTGTGTTGGTTTGTTAGTACGGGACCCACAAAACCTCCATAAGTGAGCCGATTGGCCCACAGGCGAATGAATCGACGCGATAGACATGTTTTTCGATATTTGGACTTGGCTTTGAAAAATCAATATTGATCGATCTGTAGTCTAGAACCGGCACCTTTGCCTTTTAAATCTGACCGGCCATAGATATGAAGTAGATAGGCCTATATGGTGATCATGTTGAATACTTTAACAGGGTTTGGAGATGGCATGATGGATATTGATATACAGGACATCACTCAAGGTGAATTTTCTAGAGATTTCTCGATATTTTAGGCTGTTGATCAAAAACACATCATAAGATATGCCTGACGTAAGCCTTAAACCTGGTTCCCATCCGCGTCTACAAAAACTCGACAAAAAACTCGTCGGATCGTATTTCTCGTATCTACAACGTTGCCTACTGTGCAATCACTCTAGTTAAACTACTTCCATAGACGGGAATAAGTCCGACGATACATTCCTTCTCACAAACCGAATTTCCCGTTTTTGTCGCGCGGTTATAAATTTTAAACACGGCTTAAAATTCTAAGCATCCTTCAATGCATTCGTCCTCTTTTGTATGACTTTTTTTCGGACTAGACGTCAATCAAGGCAACCATACAGCGTGTGCATGGGGGCATGTGCAGTCAACGGATAACGTTGGGTTAAATTAATCACATACCTAGCTGTAGGGACACAAATCGTAGATGTCTATTCCTAACTGTCATCAACTCAGGGTTTAGTCACAGATCACAGCCCAGTAGTCCTTCATGATGTGATTCTATTTAACAGAAACTGCCTTGATGACAACAGATCAGATGACTCAGGAAAAGTAAGTATTTTATTTGTATTCGCTCTCGCTCTCTCACTTACAACATTTCATGAAAATCATGTATATTTTCTAGCATCAGAAAACAAAAATTGAGACACTCACGTGACGAGAAGAAAGCGAGAGAATTGAACATAGGTCTCACAATGGAGCAGATTATCAACACCCCAGTTGAAGAATACAATGAGCTTCTGAACCGGGCAAATCTCAACCCTGAACAACAGTCGCTTGTCAGAGATATTAGAAGACGGGGAAAAAATAAGGTATCACGCTGCCAGATCTGTATGCGGAGTAAATAAATAATGTGTAACATCAGCAGGCTTATTACATTGCCTATTGATATTATCTCCTCTTCTCTCTCTCTCTCTCTTTCTCTCTCACACTAATCTCATAATTTATCACCTTTATACTTCAGGTCGCTTCACAAACCTGAGACCCTCTCTCTCTCTCTCTCACCCTCTCTCCCACACTAATCTCATAATTTATCACCTTTATACTTCAGGTCGCTGCACCAAACTGAGACACCTCTTCTCTCTCTCTCTCTCTCTCCTTCTCTCTCTTTCTCTCTCACACTAATCTCATAATTTATCACCTTTATACTTCAGGTCGCTGCACAAAACTGAGACACCTCTTCTCTCTCTCTCTCTCCCTCTCTCTCTCTCTCTCTCTCTCTCTCTCTCACCCTCTCTCTCACACTAATCTCATAATTTATGACCTTTATACTTCAGGTCGCTGCACAAAACTGTAGGAAGAGAAAGATCGAGACAATATCATCGATGGAGATGGATATTGACGAATTAAACAGCAAGAGACATGAATTGTTGACAAAGAAGAGAGAACTCGAAGACACAAAGAAGGGAATTCAAGCAAAATACAATCAGCTTTACCAGCAGGTTAGCATTAAAGTTCGTTTTATTTTACTAGCGCTCGGCCAGATATTGTAAACCTAGGCTACATCCTAACCAATAACGATGTCCTTGTCAGGGATGTCTTGACTCCCGGTCCTATGCCAGCGGTTCCCAAAGTATAGGAAAGGGTCTAAAAATGAGTCGCGGCAAGATGATTCAAAGCTGTCAAAACAAATATTTTTTTATTTTAACTTTCAAGTCCATTCAATTTCTTCATGACTGAATTATCGTATCATTAAAACTGTGGTGACAGTCTCTATATCGATCGTAGACGATCTTCCACCATCGGCTACTATCAATATATTACATAAAGAATGCTGAACATTAAAACTGTGTTACCAATTCCTTACTTATCCTTCTAGATATTCACATCACTACGAGACGAAACCGGAAGACCGTACGACCAGTCACGCTATTCTTTACAGCAAGTGGAAGGAGCTATCATCCTTGTCCCTGGAATATTTGGAGCTGGTAACACAACTAAAGCCGATTCAAAATCATCCGTGGCATTCTTTGACCTTTCCAAAGTCAAAATTGAGAAGGACCTTTGAATAAACCTTGACCTTGATCAAGTTCCTGTACAGATTTGAACTTTGACCTTTCATTATATCTTGGTTAGCTTAGCCTCAGTACATTGATATTATCATGGGAACATTTTTTACCATTTCTCAGTGATAAAGCAGCGGCGGATTGAGGGGTCAAAGGTGAACCGGTCCAAACCTTTGCCTGAATTCAATCATTGGATGTAGGTTTCCCTGTTGAAGGAAAAGAAATATCTCATATTCCGACATTAACTGGAGTTTTCTCCTTTCCCTTTCTCTCTATCTCTCGCTCTCTAATCAGATTGGTCTGTATTTGTCAAAAGCTTTTGCACTTTGTGGCCCCGAGGACGTAGGTAGATCTTTTCCTACGTTTCAACTCAAACTAGAGTCTGTCTCACCATTTTCTTTCTCTGTTCTCTAATGAATGGGTCTCCGGATTTGTGAAAAGCTTGCGCGTTATTTGGTCCCTCCCTCTCTCTCTCTCAAGTGGGTCTTGGGATTTGACCAAAGCTTGTGCACTCGGTGACCCCGAGGACGTCGGTTGATCTAGCCTACCTTCGTTAGACAGGCAGGGTCACTGAACCTCCACAATCCCCCGCTGTCCTCTGCACTTTTTTTAATTGTAATAACCCGATTACAGTGAGTGACCGTAATACATTTTATATAGTGTTCAATTAAGTACCGTCCACTTTGAAAATTGACCAAATCGTACGTAGACTTTGCCCGACCTAATAACTGGGAAGTTAAATACGGTAAATTTTTCCAAATACTACCTCTGGAGAATCAGTAAACTGACTGAATTGACGCCATCCCATGCCCTCGCGACATTACGTTGTTGTGCTACCAATGCGGCTTATGTACGCCATCCCGTTTTGATTTGACTCCAAACGTCCAAACTTGTCCATTGCCTCGCCTATCAGATGGCCTAGACACTCGAAATTTCTCTCTCTCTCTGTATTTCACTCACTGATTGTAACATGCTAAAAATAATTGAAAGTTCTCATTTAACCTTGATGTAAAATTGAACCGATATGTGTATTCTTATTGCTATAAGCCTGGTTTCGCTGCATAAGTTCCAAGACGTAAAACACCAATTGCAATGATAGAGAAAAATATAGCATTCTGTTGAGAAATGTATTCCTTGTTTGGAAGCGATGGTCAGTGGTATGCTGAATTTAAAACTGGTTGCATGAATAATACAGTTTTGTACAAAATGTATCGCAGTCTCCGTAGCTACAGCGCTGCTCAGAAATGGCAGTTGGGAATCGGAGGGTAAAGGCGATAAGCGAAAATTCGTGAATATCGTATCTTATTTATCGAGGCCGATGTCCAATATCGACCCTCCTAAGCTGGCTGATTTTCAGTGGCGCTTATCACCGCGCGGCGTTTTGTACCACGAACAAGACACGCTGGAGCAGATACATGGATATAGTAGTCGTGATACATCGATACATGACACATGAATACAGAAATCGCGACACATGATAACATAGACATAGTAATCGTGAAACATGATACATGAATACAGTAATCGTGAATATAGTAATCGTGTCAATACCTCTGGCTTATAGGCCGGATCACTAATACAATCACGGCTCTCCACACTTCCCCGATACCGACTGCCAGGCAGGGAAGGAACGGATACCAATTTTAAAGTCTTCGATTTGACTCGGTCGGGAATCTAACCCGGAACCTCCCGATCAGAAAGCGGACAGTCTATACCAGACTGTATCTATAGGCCTATACAGATGTGTCTACAGAGCCACGGAGAGACAGCGAATTAAGGCCTGCCCCACTTTTTATGCGGAAATTCGTGAGCAGCTTTGTATTTTTGCGATTATCGGTATCGCCAGTTAGTCAAGTGAGGGAGTCAATATTGGATATTGACCTCAATAATCGGCCGAATATCGACTTTTGGATTATCGTATTGGCCTTGATAGAACCAATATTGGTCGTTTTCTACACTAAATAGCCCCCATGAATTGTATTAGTGCAGACTTCGCAATTATTCCCCTTTTACCCAAAGAAATCTACTTCTCTGATCGACCTAGAACAAACTAAATAGGTCACATGAATTGTATTAAAACGGCTGAAAAAGCAAAAGTACGAAAAAAACGGCATGCATGCCTCTTCATCAGAAATATTTGACAATGAAACTGTGACGTCATCTTCGGATATAGTCTGGTGGCCTGGAAATTTTATGACGTGAGTGAGAATGAAGCATCATTGCCGACTATGGTCAACCCATTGCATAACCTAGACACCAACCGACTAGTCCTAGGAAAGCCTTACATATTAAGAAGCATAGCCAAGCTAAAGAATCGTAGTCAGTGGCGGTAGTGTTTCCGTGAGCACGCGGTTTCACGTAAGCACAGTGTTCCCCATGAGAACATGGTTCCACGTGAGCACAGGGTTCCCCATGAGCTCAGTAAACCCTCATGTTCACGAGAATTGCGTATTTTTAATTGTGACGTCACGATTTGAAATATACCCCCTTTTTCAAGGCTGACAGCGTCCATGATGGCGGACTTTTGAATATCGAGATGTACTTACTGTATCCACAACTTGGGAAATTCTTTAATTTCTTCTTCAGAATAATCCCATACTGATTTTGGAATCCGTCTCGGCGGCGGTATTTCTCCGACAATATTTTCAAGGATCTCAGCCGGAACATTCTAAACAATACCGTAGCAAACCATTCAGTTGGCCAAGTGGTCTAGACTGTCTGCCGTCCGAACGACTATACAATATTCTACACGCTTCTATTCTGAGCAAGTATCAATTGGGGGGTTAAAGGAGACTGTTCAGGGTCGAGTGGTTTAGAATGTTCGCATTCTAATCGGGAGGTTCCGGTTCGATTCCCGACTGAGTCAAACCAAAGACTTCAAAATTGTTATCTGTACGACTATGCTTGGCAGTCAGTAGCCAATCGGAGGAGGGTTGTGGTTGAGATAGTGATTCGAGCTATAAAAGTGAGGTACAATCACTTACATCGTCTTCATAAAAATGACACCTTGTAAACATTCCTCTCCTATGCCTCATGTCTGTCTTCGGGAGAGCCGTGTACACATATTTTCTCATTATCTGCAAATAAACCGCTTGGTAAGAACAACTAATACGAGCAGTCGGGCATGCACTGCCAGCAAGGCTGGAGGCCCGGATTCAAATTTGGAAAACTAGTTAGCATTGCAACCAGTTTGCTTGCTAGGCTCACCTGAAGGATATTAGAGCAACTATAAATTGGGAAGTTGTGGCAGGCACGACTGTAGGTGCGTTTATTGGCCTAAATATCTGCCTGGCGCAGTGGGGATAGTGTGGAGGTGCAGCTTGACTTCAATAGCCACCAGTCTCCTTGTCCAGTCTGAACATCTAGAACAACCTCACAAGTATTTCTCTTGGTTGGAAAATTTTTTGCAAAAGACTATAGTCAAAAATTTCATTAAAATACACCATACCCATGTTGAATCAAGTTCATGAACTTGGTAAGCCGGCATTCGAAGAAGTCCTTTTCCTCTCCTGAAAAGTCCAAGAGGCTTTATGAGTCTGAGGGATGGATTGGTGGCCAGTATGGAAAAGTTTAGCAACCAAACACCTGAGATTTCTTGCCGATAATAGTGTGCACAGCTGAAAACTTTGTCGTACACCCCTGAGATTTCAGCAGAGACAACCAAACTTTCTACAATGGTAGCGGCTTGGTAGTTACTCAAAGTCAGTCATAATTAACACCAAATACCTTTACATGAATTGCAACCAATTACTGCAGTAATGCAATCGCTCATTTGACTCAATATAATATCCAAAACATGCAGCCAAATTTATTTGAAATTTAGTTCATAAGCTTTTGTGAGCTCTTCTCCTTACGGTGTGAATGGGTACCAATACATGTAACATGTAACTAACTAAAGCTCATTACCCTGTGTGTGATGTGAATGTCTTTTGCTCCCATTTGTTTCCAGAGAGTGCCACCTCCTTTGCATTTATGATAACTACGTGATCACCGACATCACTTTGTGGATGATAGATCGGCTTATGACGACCTTCCAGATATCTGCAATACCAGCATTGAGATCAATAAATTTGCAATTTTTCGTAATACTGATGGTATCGGTATATTATGTGATAGTGTGCATTCGAATAATTCAATAGTAGCTGGTGGGCATATTTATAATTGAGGGTTGAAAACCCGTAGCTGCAGCAGCAGTCTGTCGCAAAACTACGGAGAAAATGGGGCAGATACACTCGCGAAGGTCAAAGGGCATGAAATATACGCGTGTATGCAAACAGCCGTTGTGGCCAAACTAACCGCGACACTGGGATATCGAAAGGACGAAAGAAGAATAAACGAGAAGAAATTAGGCATGAAGCCACTACTGTTACTTACTTCGCGGCGAGTGAGGCTATTCCTCCAGCTGGTTGCTTGTCTGCATTGAGAATGTACCAGAGTCTTGAAAACGTCGCCCATTGCTGAAATTTTTTCATTTGTTAACAAATTACGATGACTTAAAGGTAGGTTATGGATGTCTTACCTGACATGACCGCCCGTAAGACATCCTATTTTAAGCGTTCTGCAGGCCCCAATGAGATTTATAATTTTAACCTATGGAACAAACAGAGTTCACAATGGACCTGCTGTATTTCATGCGGGATGCATTCAGTCATGACCACGATTCTACACCACTGAGTAAAAATTCTCCACAAAATCCTCAAACAGGCAGTTTAAAATTACTTATTGAGTGTAAAAAGTATGGTAAATGCATTTTATAAACGTGCAATTGAAAATATTTCGACCAATCAAGTGAAATTTCCATATTCTTTTTATGAAATTTGTTACGCTTGAGATAACAAGAAGAGCAGCTACTAAATAGATTGTAGTCCAACTTTCATTGGTATCAAAACATTGACTAAAATTGATATTAATGTGGAATTGAGCAAGAAATATGCGGTAGCGATACTAGCGTTTAATGCTTGCGATGCTAGCGTCTTGATACTTGCGGTACTAGTGATACTTGCGATACCGTAGTAAATCCGCCAGGCCCCACAAGGACCCGCGCGTACCCAAGACTTGGTCATTCCTCTCGCGAACGCAAGACTTCAGGCGAAAGCTTTGCTTCGGAAATTTGGTTCGCTGACTAGATCCTAAATATAGTTGAATAAGCTCCTTGTTATTTTGGACAATATGGAGTCTGATATACTTGAAAAAACGGTTCTGCGTCCAATTTCAAAGGATCCTTACGTCGAATTGACACAGTACCGAGACCAGCACTTTAAAGGAGGAGTGAGGGACCAGGAAAAAGCTTTGACAACGACTACAACCCTCTATGTTGGAAATTTGTCTTACTACACAACTGAAGAACAAATTTATGAACTTTTTGGAAAATGCGGCGACATCAAAAGAGTTGTAATGGGTTTAGATAAATACAGAAAGACTCCATGCGGATTCTGCTTCGTTGAGTAAGTTCTTCACAGTGACTTCTACTCATTCTTACTAAAGAGAGAAAGTGATAGACTTGACTAATTCTGGCTCAGGTTATTCTACCGGTATCCACATGATGTATCATGAATCGCAGAAAAACCTTCTCAACTTATTTCTGTCTAAATGCCCGCCCAAGCAAAAGAAATTGAGGACTTTTGGCTGCATTAAATGAGTTTGATAGGATAGCCCAGTTCTTGCGGAAGTATATTTCTACCAGCCCTATTAGTTACAACACACTGTCAGCATGTCTACTGTACTCGATTAAGCAATGAACCTTTTGAAATACCATAATGATATGTACCTAGGCCTATTCCATACATTGGCTGCCAATGTCAGCCAGAAATTCAATTTTATTCATTTTTCTAGATATTATAGAAGAGAAGATGCTGCTGATGCGATTCGTTACGTAAATGGAACAAGACTTGATGACCGTGTTGTACGAACAGATTGGGATGCTGGGTTTAAAGAAGGCAGACAATTTGGGAGAGGAAAGTCGGGAGGACAGGTAATTTCAAATTTTTGGACTCTCAGATGAACCTTATATCTTGAGATATCTAGAGTTCCTCGCATTCTTTGTGGGGGTGTGATGTCGTTGGCCATGAAACTGGTGTGCCCTGAGACCGAACCTTACCCAAGTTGTTTAAAATAAATAAAATAAACTACTGCTCATCCTACTAGTTGTAGTGACACTATACGTCTGTCTACCTTGAGTAATTGTATTCAATTATTTAACAGGTCCGAGACGAATACAGATCAGACTATGATCCCGGACGAGGTGGCTTTGGTGTCAGAGCTCAGTTGAAACAGAAGAATCCCAAGTTTTCACGAGACGCTGGATCAACATGAAGAGCTTTGCCGCAAGGCTTCACCCAGATCACTAGCTTTCAGCAAAGGATAGCCGCTTCTTAGCCTAGTTGAATCAAAACTGCTGCACACTACATCCATCCGAACTTTGGAACAATTTTTGCTACCGTCTTTCGTTCTTATGGTTTGAATAATCAAGTCCTCACTTCCCTATCGCTGATTACCAGACTGGGATTCTGTGGTTGAATCTAACCTCATAGAATTCCATCTTTTACCATTGCATAGCAGCAACTGACTCATAGCTGAATAAATAAATGAAGTCGTTGATGCCCTATGTAACAAATCTGATGGTTAATGCGCCGGGACGTTGACAAGACTTGCACACTAGTGGAGCAACAGGGGCAGATTACAGACGTAGGCGGTCATGCTACTTCAGTTTTGAAGGATCGATCGCTTGGAGGAGTATAGAGTAGGGAGATGTTTTAGCATGACAAAAAATTGTAGACACCACATCAAACTACCATAACACGCCCTTCTGATTACTCCAGTAGAGGGCAGCTCAGTGCAATCAAATCAACAGCGCCAAATGGAATTCTTTTAATATACAGTAAAATAAATTAACGACGTTGTGTTTTCCCAATCCCCCTTTTGCCAGAGTGGAGATGTCTTGGTCTCTTCTCGGCAATGTGACGATCTGACTCTCCTGCTTTGCCCATCTGTATCATCTTCCTCTGAGATATCTTGGCAAGCTTCTTGGCTTTTCCCAGCATCTGGAAACACAGAAAACGTATTGATTTTGTACTGATAGCACAAGAGGGCTGACAATGTCGGCAGTTAGTATCGGGGAAGTGCAGGGTGTTGTGGTTACGACAGTGATCGGGGAGCCCTGTAAACCGGATGTATTGACACATGTACCTCTAGCAATTACCCAGCGTACACATACACAATGAATCCAAAAAAAACAGCAACAGAATAAATGCTTCCCAGTTAATTTAGACATTTGCACCAGCAAGAGGAAGGAGTCATTGGTTTGACCTGGCGTGAATCGACTTCAATAGGGTTGGAATATCTCATCCAAAATAGGTGAAGTCGTTGCTATGTGATAAAAACTGGTACGGTTTTAGATAATGGCTCCAATCATTTACCTCTGGATCTCGAACGCCGCTCTCATCTCTCGTTCGTGACTTGCTTCTCGTCTTAGAAGTAGCTCTTGATGACGAAGTATCCATAGCAGAAGGATCTCTTTTCCTCTTGAGATTACGGGTTTTGCTCCGTGAGCGGAAGTTACCCTAAACAAATCCAAGTAAAATTTAGGTAAATGTCTATAACCACTGAGGTTAAGCTGCGAGTGATCCAAGAGGGTCAACTTTTTCGATAATCCGACAATTGAGTTCCAGCGGAAGCGAAGCGGTTGAAAAAAACAAACAGTTACCTGTCTTCCTCTAAGATCGACACCAAGTCGTCCCATTTCGGTTTCAAATTCATCCGTCCTTTTGTTTGTCGATGTCACTTTTCTCGTTAGTTGAGGTTTTTCAACCTAAATAATAAGTCTAGTTGCTAAGCGACAAGTTAAAGCCCAAAATATAACCTCTGTTTGAGAACACAAAGGTATCTTAAATACGGCAGATAAGTGAATTGTGTACAAGGCATGAACTCATCTTCACCTGATAAAGGAGCAGAGCTCCAAAAGTGATTACTGATTACGTTTCATCGCGTTTGACAATCGAAGATATGTCTAATCTGTGATTTGGTAATTGAAGAGAAAGTCTAATCTGAGATTTCGTAATCAAAGATTAGAGACATACCTTCTAAGAGTTTATTGATTGGTGACTAAATCTAATCTGAGATTGTTATTCTGTGATCAAGTTTAATCCGAGTTGGTGATCTCATATTAGATCTGTGATTAGGTTTAAAATGGAAACAACCAAATTTCAAATCAACAAACAAACGACCAACCTTCCTCTTCTCGTGGCTTTCAATCATTCTGATCTTCCTCCTCTCTCGAATTTTCGATGCAAGCTGACGAATTTCTTTTGTCTCTTCATCCTCTGATGACTGGAAATAGGCAACGGCATTTTCTTTTAAAAATGAACTATGATACTAGAAAATGTTGTGACAGAGGCAAGGGTCACAGTATATACTTTGCGGGTCAGGTTTTGGCCCACAGGCTAACTGTTATAGCAGTCAACCAATTTATCGAGGCCGATATTTGTACCTTTGCGATTATCATCAGAGAACAATAGTTTAGTTAAGAAGTCGACATTGGATATCGGCCTCATTCATCACTCCAAGACTATAACAGACGTTGATATTCATGAATTTCCGATTATCGTATCGGCCGTGAAAAAAAACTCGGTAGTCATACATCCGCTCCATTACGATACGAACCTCATCATTATTATAGAGTCCAGCTTCTACTCGCTCTTCCTCTTCTTTCTCTAGATTTTTAAGTTTCTCCATGATGTCCGGATCGATAAAGTCGGCGATGTTGTGACCTTGCCAAATTTCAGGTACGACGTCATCCTTCTCTTCTGGGTTTCTGAGATCCCACCATTCTAGAAAGAAGACTCTCATCATGATGTCACAATCCATGATCAGACACATCCATCAGACGGTGAAAATGTAGTAACCATAGGCACAATTGTAAGCTACCCTCAGGGTCCAAGAATAATTATAATGGACAATCAATCAAAGCGTAATTGGTTTTCGTTCCATTATGACCTCATGTCACCCCCTCCCCCCACAAAAAAAATGTGGGCACTCAAGAGCTAAGTGACCAGTATCCTGAAAGTTTGGGGTACACACGTCGCAGAAGGTCAATTTGACATAATAATAAAAGACAACTCACTTTGTAAGTCTAGTATGTATTCTTCTTCTAGCTCGACCTCCAAATCTCTCTCAGTTTTCTTCTTTGGTTTTGCGTCTTCATTCGCATCCATAGGAACTGGTTCTTCTCCAAGCAGAGGATCGAATTCTTCACCGTTGGCGGCAGCTGCTCGTCGCGCAAGAACGCTCATCGGTATGCAAGGTGGCCGTTCCTGAATATTGAATAAGTTGGGGGTCGGTTATCAATAGTGAAATATACTTGGGATTCCAATAAACTAGACTGGACGTTGAATCTGTGATGACTTTTTTGCATCATGGTCAGTATTAGATAAAAGCCCCCACATCACACTGACCAATTTTCCAATAAACTGTACTGTGGTAACTTATTCTATCATGACTGCACTCAGTCCTATCGATCCAATAAATAAAGATCCTCACGGAGAATTAGGAATCAGGAAAGTTTCATCATTGTGCAGCAGAAAGAATGAAAAGTTTATTTACACTTTTGACAAATGGCCCGATCTTTCAGACTATTACATCAAACAAGCAGAAATTCTTCATCTGCATTCACTAATTAAATCAATGGTTCAAAGTTGATTCAAAGCTATAGCTAATCTATGGTTGGTGCATCATCCGAAAATTTTTCACAGGTATATACCTTATTATCTCTCCGCGTAGGCTGAGCGACTCTCAATCTGTTTAGAATGTTACCGACTTTCTTTCCTCTCATTTTTGCGTCAACACGATGTAGCAATAATTTATCGCAAGCAGCTTCGCGTAGTTCCATGATTCCGTCGCCAATCACTGCAAAATGTTCGTAAAGAAAATTCTATCAGTCCAGTTAATGTACAGTGTATATATCCACGATTTATTGTGAATTAGAACATTCGAAAGCTTGTCGCATGCAACATGGTGTGGTCATGCAGGGATAGGGCCCATCAAATATTTAGAACCAACTCGAAGGCATTTTCGAATCGCGATCTAAAGCACCACCTAGTGTTTTATTTTTTCTGACTGCTTTATTTCGGAATCGTTCAATCCCTCAGAGAAAACTCACCGGTACTTGTCCAAAACACTGGTACTCCATCCTTTTCAATATCTTCAAAAATTTTTTTCGTCTCAGCGTCTAAATCTTCTTTTGCGATAATATCGATCTTATTCGCCATCACAAAAAGGGGCTAAAATGAGACATGATTGTCCAGTCATCCATGACAATGTTTTTCCTGTGCTAATTTAATCAGGGACGACTGGACTTTTAAGCAAGAGTGGTGTAAAGGAGCATACCGAAGACCCTGTTTACCATTTCTGTACAATGTGCAATGTACAAACCACCCAATGAGTGACTGGTCTGAAGAACCTGGGCGAGGCCATCAAACAGTGGCTGTGTTGATGTCTAGCCCCAGGAAAGCAGAGCTATTAAGCATCAAGCTAAAGAACAGGCCGCTTTTTTTTCGACACAGCCCGTCAGGTCACCAATTTTGATCAGCTCTAGAATGCACTCAGTCCTATCGATCCAAAAGTTAAGATCCCTCATAAAACGTTCAGAATTCAGAAGTTCATCATTGTGCATCGTGGCATGAAAATACTGGAGCTGATGGCAGATAATCCAAATAGTAACCGATAGAATAATTCACCACATATTCAACATATAGTCTATATATATAATATAATTCACAAGCTTTCAGAGCTCCGCCCCTTCACAGGGTGAATATGCAATGAAAAGCAAAGTTTAAAATTTGAATTAGAATCACATGACATTGGTCAGAGGTGGATCCGAGAAGAGAACCAATAATGAACAACAACAAATTCCCATATTCAAAAATTCAAATTATTAAATCATCAAATTCATACACAGTTAACATGTTACATACCTTATTAGCAAACAAAGGTTTAATATTGTTAAATAATTGTAGTTGTGCCTCTAGTGGTTGACCGCATTGTTCGGATATATCCATGACATAGATGACGGCCGAACGAAGATGAGCCAATGCAGTGATTGACAACATTTCAATTGTATTCCGTTCTTCAAGAGGATGATCAAGAATACCCGGAGTATCGATAACCTAAAAAATGTAAAAAGACGTTAAAAGATTTTCCTGTCATGCTTTAAAGAGAGAGAGAGAGAGAGAGAGAGACACTCTGTTCATTGTCCTTTGGACAAGGAGACGTTTGTGTGAGATGCCACTCCTTCAAGCCAGTGCCAACCCTTCACACTGACGCCTAGCCCAGCAGAGCAGCTGTCAATCTTGAAAAGAATTCTGGCTATGGTAGCCGGTTTTGTGTATTTGAAAGCATTTTACAAGAATCTACAGAGTGTGAATAGAAGCTGAAGGAATTTTTTTGGCCCCACTTCCTCAGAAAAAGACCGTTTCCAGCTTCCACATTACATGACTCTAAATCTCTCTCACCTGCCATCTTAGATACTTGTAGTCCATATGCCCTACAAAAAGTGACTTGGTCGTGAAAGCATATGGTTGGACGTCCACTTCAGCCCGTGTTAGCTGAAAAATGGAAAAAGGGTTTTTATCACAGGGGCTTAAAATTATGTTTCGAGAGCTCTGCCCCGTAATCCAGAAAGTTGATGACACCTTGCTTATTTCTTTGTGACGTTTAGCGGCAAAAAATGTTGCCAAGCACTAGGTGCCGCTATGGATACCCGAAAGGTTTTAACCCCGATTAGAAATATGTTCAGACGTCTTCGGAGCTTCTCAATCATCTAGAAATGACCCCTACCTTGTTTATTAAACTTGATTTCCCGACGTTTGGAAATCCACTGATCAGTAAAGTTCTCGTGTTTGGATCGATACTCGGCAGACGAGACATGTGTTGTCGGACTTCTTCCAAATATTCTAAACTTTGCTTTTGCCTTTTCATGATGGTACACATACGGCCCAACGCAGCTCGCTTCAACTGCTTGCATCTGTATAACGAATCTCCATATTTGAGGAGACGACCGTAGTCCTTGCCGACACTGAAATAGAAAGAGGGTGGATGAAAAGAACAGTAAAATCAGTGTGTGTAGTAGGCCTAGGCCAGAAGACGCCTCAATCTCATGGGCTGAACTGGACACAATTGTCCACCAGAGGTTACGATACGTTCTACCCAGTGTACATACATGTACAAAATATAAATATTATATTGTGTGTAGTACTCTGCACAAGGCAGAAGCACAAAACAGAAGTTTTAACACTCGTAATCTTTTGTGATAGTTGGAGCTAACTCAGCGCTATCAACATGAAAAAATCCTCACAAGGTTTAGGTTATCAATTTTCATCATTGTTAGCTCCAACACGGTAAACTACCAGCTCTGAGTACCAGCGAATTGAAAAGCTCGTGAGTATCAGGAATGGTGGCCATAGAAGTGCTGATACTGAATTTCCAGGCTCCCTGTGATTCGCGTTTGCCCACCCCATGCATATGCGTACAGGCCTACAGGTCTAGATTCAAAGGTTGGATCAAATTTTGACGTAAGTGACGCATACTTGTCAATGAGATGTCTGGCTTTGTTGATTTGACCGAGGGCAAGTTTGTAATGATCCTTGTCGTAAAGCACGTTCATCAAGTCAGCATAGAATGGATGCACATCCTGCAAAATTGAGAAGCATTAGGTTCTGTAATGCCTTTGTCAAAAGTCAAATAAGTCATTACTTGAGTTCCCTAGCCACTATGGCCTTAAGTTTGGAAAAGGGGTGGGCGACTTGGGGTAAATTGGGTGTAAAAATCATTGTGTATCGGTCAGCATACAAAAGCATGACAGTCATGGCCGTGGTCAAATCTTCATGGCCATGAACGGCAAGACAACTTCGAAGCCAGATTTTTTATTTTTGCTAACCCAAGTCAATTATTGCACACCGGAGGTGCACAAATGCTCATTTTTCTGAACCAACCAGCTGCTGATTCAACACTGGCCGCATCGAACAGATTCAAAAAATAGGCCTACGTAATCTTTTTCCAAGGAGCAGTTGGAATGCTTGTGGCCAAGAAAGACTACACAAAAAAACCTGCAGATTTATAAACAGCTAACCTCGAGTTTAGGAAACTCTGTCAAAATCATCGTCAGTCTGTCATGATAATTCTGTTGAGTGAATCGAACTTTTCGAAGATAAAAACCACGAATTCTAGTTATTGCATAACTTTTATGAATGACTGTCGGGGTTTTACGTTGTGTCTTCGATAAAGTTATATCGATGAAATCCTGAAATACAAGTGAAATTCATCAGTGGTGGTGGCATTTCAAAACTATTCGAGAACTTTGAAAATTAAAGTCTACATTGGGGGAGGAAAACGTGATCCCAAACAGTTTGACTCTGACTCTAGGAGTCAGGAATACAGGATATATATCGTTATTTATAGTAGCAGAGTGGGAAACTAAATCAGCTGGAGCCATCACGCAGAAACGGACCGGAAACAAAACAGGGCCAGGATTTACTGTCTGCATAGTCTACGTGTCATCATTGCGCAACTGCTGAGAACGGGCAACACTCAATATTCGTCTCAAAGCCCCTCGAAGAGGAAACGCCGTTAGCCTAGGTTGCTATAGTTATCCTAATCACTTACTTGAGAAGTTGGAACTACAGTTATCTTTTTGAAGTTATACAGCGCCATGTTCTTGGCCAATCTATCCCGACTCCGCCCGCAGCTCCAGTTGAAGCACACCACCTTCCACGTCGAGCCTGAAGCTTCCACACGTGCGACTTGCGAAACAAAATCACTAGAGCATTACGCATGACGTAATGCCTGGGATGATCACAGAGTCGCGTTCTCGAGTAGCGACAATGCGGAAGTATCAGCCAGTTGGAAATAAGGCGCCCTTCCAACGCGTACAAAATTGTTCCTAGCCTGTTGACAACGGCACCTCTCCGAACAATCATTAACATCAATCATTCATATCAAAAACTCGGTGTTCAATGAAAACTGACGGGTAGGCCTATCTGATTGCTAGCGGATCACGAAAAGCACAGTATCCCCATACGTTTGACTAATGCGGCTATGACAATACAGATACAGTCCCTAAAGCCCCACTTGCAACAGCCAAAGTGAATAGAATTATTGGCTGACCCTAGGATCTTAAACCGGTTAGAGTTATATCGACGTTGCCAAAACAGTAGGTTCAAGGAGCATATACACTGGTACTTGCAGATGGTAGGCATTTTAGACAATGACGAGTTTGAAAATTATGTGCAGCATGATTCATCCATCTTCAACCGAGGTCGAGGTCATAGAGAAATATAAAATACCTGCTACGCTTGATCTGCTTAACATGACAAATTCAGAACATGCATCTCCATATCATGTCAATAGAGTTGGAAAATTATGTGAAGTAGCCTATAGTATAGCCACCAACATGAGAGGTTGGATTCATAGAGCATTAGACTTGGGCTCGATCTGCTTGGCTTGACAAATACAGAACACGCATCTCCGTGACTCCATATCATGTCAATCAAAGTTCGAACATATTCCAGATACTTAGCGCATTTCAGAACTGATGTAGAGCTTCATCCTCACAGTTTGACCCAGATTTGTCTGTGGTAACTCAAGCATATCGTTAAGATGCAAAGCAAAATTCATCATTTCTTTTTCCTCTCTCTCTCCTCTCTGCATTTTGGACAAAACCATTTTCCTTTGGGCTTTGAAGTAAGTCCAACGCAACAAAAATGAAACCACTCAATCGGACAGTCTTGATTATCGCAGCCTATCATTTCTCCATACGACACCTGATGGCATAAGCAATAAGTTGGTTCGTTAGGATCAACAGGCATATCTAAAACATCTGAACTGGAATATGTAAGCGCTGTTAGCGAAGGTAAAGTTGGTTGATGTTCAGTGACCTTCTGTTTCTTTTTGTTTGTTTTCGCTTCGTCTTCTGATGTCGTTACGCGACCTTTCTTTCGTTTCTTCTTTTCGCTGGGTGTAGGATCATCTTGTTTTGAAGTCGTAGGTTTTACAGTGTCTTGTAAAGTCTTATCTTTCAGATCAGCTTCGAATCTTGCAAGATCTGAATCTAATTTTCGAATATGTTTATCAACCATCTCGTAAGTTTGTCTTGATAACTCAATTTTATCATCTGCAAACTCTTGGCATTTTACATACAGTTCTTGTATTTTTTTTATTCTTTCCACTCTTACATTTGGTTGAAGCTCTTTAGCCTCGCTGACGTAAGCAACAGTGAGTTTGTCGATATCAACCTTTATTTCTTCAGATCGTTCATCAAGTTGGCGCATCAGTTGAAAATTCCTTTGCA
Source organism: Botrylloides violaceus (assembly GCA_030412335.1). Taxonomy (NCBI): domain Eukaryota; kingdom Metazoa; phylum Chordata; class Ascidiacea; order Stolidobranchia; family Styelidae; genus Botrylloides; species Botrylloides violaceus. The sequence goes on along the minus strand of JASFYC010000829.1, from coordinate 136,345 downwards.
GTTCAGCAGGTAATGTTTCCAGACTATCAAGATATTGTTCCAAATAAATTGCGGTCGCCATGTTGAAGTTCAAAGCAATAATTAGAAGCCTAACGAGTAGAAATAGCTAAGCTTAATAAAGATATACAACGGGATTACATAACTTAAAAAAAGAGCAAGGTTCAATAACACAAAAACCTTGTAGACTACCATGATTTACATTGGGTATTATTTCTTCGGACTAAACTATAGACCTCAGGGCAGGCCCTGCCCCTGGGCAGTCGCACAAAACACACAACAAGTCCCTGTTTGGCCTCATCCAGGTTTTTCAGAGCAGCTGGTCCATTGGGTGGCCTGTACATTGTACAGGAATGGATGACACGGTCTGCCATTTGCTCATCCGCAGCGTTCTCGCATGCCGCACAGAGCGCGGGCGCAAGCGCAGGACTCCAAACCCCCGACCCATAACTTTCTATGTTATTATATAAACATAATCAAGAACGCCTCCGTGCGAATCAACGCAACCCTACGGACAGATTATTAGCGTATGAACAACCGCACGGGGTCACTCTTGCTTTTTCACGCGCAAAATTCTCACCATAGCGGGTAATCCATAAAATATCCGCTGAAGTTAGTTGTGGAGACCACAGAGATACATAATTAGACACCGACTTTTGCAACTTATCGGACCATCCACTCACTGACTTGTCAAAGTACTTTTTTTAATGTACTGTGGCTTTGCATTGTAATATTATCTGTCTAGTACCGACATATATACTCTATCTCCTTCCGAAATGTATCAGGTTGCGAACCTGCTCACTGGCCGTAAGAACACGACTCAAATCAATCACCACCGTTTGCAATAGAAACTGGTCATATTCAGATTCATCAGCAACTGTTCCAGAAAAGAAGAACGCTTCAACCATACTTAACTGCGCCAAGTGAACTTGGCAGTTTGAAGGACAGCATCATGATGGACATCTACTGTACAGTTAGGAGATATAACAGAAAAGCCCAGACGAGGGCAACTCAACTGAGCAGTTGGGGGGAGGGCATACCGAAACAGGCCAGTCCAGAAAATCGACACCGACTGCACGGACACAGAAAGTACAGTCACGAAAACTAAGCGGTCAAGACAGCGACTACTCGAACAAATGAGGACAATCGGTACTTGGTGGTGAGTTCTAATGGACAAATATGCTGGACACGCCTGACAAGGGTCTGAATAATAGATAGGGATTAGCACTGAGCAAGGGAATGTAAAAACGGCGGAATGTAGCAGATTACACCTGCCTAAAACAGAAGGAATGACAAAAAAGAATGAAAAAAGCACAATGGCAAAAGATCAGCGCATGAACACGCCGTTTGGTCAACAAGAAAAGTCGATGTGTAGGAAAGTTGAAAATTGTTAATCCGCCAATCACGTCGCTTCATGCTAATCATGTGAACTTGAAAAACTAGTAATCGACTAATCACGTCGCTTCACGGCGATCACGTGATTCTGAAAATGCATCATCGGTCAATCACGTTGCTGCCAATGTCATCACGTGACCTACACTTGTGCCTTGGAGAAGGAAACCCTCAGATGATTGGAATCACTCAGTTTGAAATTGTGAAGTCCCTGAAATTAAAGATATCATGAATGCCAACTGAAAAACACAGGGAAGCTGAGGACAGAGCCGCCAACGACAATTTCTACGCCCCAGGCCGGAATAACGTTTGCGCCCAATCAAAATTGTGGGCCTCTAATATATGCCCTGAAGCAAGCGCTTCCCTCAACCCCTCCCCCATAAAAACTAGAGATCAATCGATACTGGTTTTTTCAAGGCCAATATGATAATCGGCCTTTCATATGACTGATGGCTGAATTTCGAATTATAGCAGATTATCGTCTGATTATTGAGGCCGATACCGATAATCGTAAAAATACAAATATCGACTTCGATAATCACGGTCGACCAATAATCAAAACTGCATTCCTACAAAATTTGGGCCCAAATCACAATCATTAAAGCGTCAAAATTGAGCCCATCGAAATCACGTCATCCGAATCGGCCACCATCAAAATACAGTTCTGAAAAACTGCCCACCTCTCAAAATTTTATCCCCATAAAAAATTGGCAACCTCAAAATCGGCCTCAAACTAAGACTACAAGAGGATATCACATACCACAAGTGCTTCGACGGCTTCTCCAACCGTATTCATCTGTATCAACGCCATTCGACGGTCTTTCCTAAACAAATGACAAAGTAGGTTAACTAGAGAATTATTGTTTTGGAGCTCTAGGGTGGAACAAATGAACATTACAAGATATACCAGGCTTAAGCCTTAAACCTAACTTCAATCTGCGTACACTATAAGTTTGAGGCAGCAAAATACTCATCGGAGTGCGTTTCTTCTGTCTAGAATCCGTACCGACAGTGCAATCACTCTACTTAAAATAATCTCCATAAGTTTGAGGATAGATTCCTTCTTATAAGCCCGATTTTATGTCTATTTTAAGTTTTTGTCACACAGTTAGAAGATTTTTAACCAAGAATAAATTATAATAATACCAGGTTTAACGATTTACTAAGTATTCAAAGGTGTACTTACTGGAAAAACTTGAATCCTTTCACGTTTCCATACTTTGAGAATTCTTCTTTCAAGAACTCCTCTGTAATATCGCCACTGGAAAATGGAAATGTTTGTCTTTTTTTACTTGAAACACACAGGCACAAGCAGGTCATGATATGAGCTGCTGCTATTCTTAGCCAGCGACACCTCTCCAGAATGTGGAGTCCACATTCACCTCATAATGTTACCACTTAGCAAGGCAGCTTAAACCTCTTGGAAAGTGACGCTCTGCACCCATGTTATTCAAGTGCAGTAAGCCGTATACAATAGTGCGGACATCGTCGATATAATCGGACAGACTACACAAGAGACCTCGAATACGAAAATATGTAGTTGCAGGTAACCGATTGTGACATCACTCGTTTGGCATGCACAGAGAAAACCAATAGCTTTTACAAGGTGAGAAAAAAGTTGACTTACGGAATATTAGAAAGATGGAGAACTTGAGAGGGAGGGTAAATATTCTGGAAGTTCTTTGATCCAGGCTTTTTGAATCGATGCAGAGAAGAATTTGTGTAATCCTGAGAAAAGGTACGATGGTGTATTTTTGCAGAAAAGTCACAGATAATGTGAACTTTTAAGGACTAGGATTTATTCTATCTATTGCGGTTGGTGCTAATATCCACAACCACGGCAGGTGGGCAGGAGCGAATATTATATTACTACTACCGGTACTTGTGTGTAAGTGACTTGTATACAGTATATGCAGGCTGGGCAACGAGGCGCTCAAAGATCCATTAGGCTACCGAAGTCGAGCACAGCTCTATCAATGATATGCTAGTGATTCCTAGTGGCCGATATGGAAACTTTAATGACTGCAGTGCATTGCGCACCCCAAATTCTTTGACACTGAAATGCTGTATGTCTAAGAAGTTACAACATGTCGGCAAAAATTCCCATAGCGGCTTTGCAAAAAAACCAAAAAAAATTTGAATTTCAAGGAATCTGTGGCTGATTAATTCTAAAATCCACCATATACCAGTTTCGTGGCCGATAACCATAGTCCACAGCATCTATGAGGTGAGTGAGGTGAGGTGAGTGACCAGTAAATGGGTTACCTGTGTCAAATTAGCTGCTTCCTGCCCTTCTCTTGGCATTTGTACTTGATTATGCTTTGACAGTACGACGTGCATTTGTTTGCCATAGAATTTCAATCCGTTCAGGTGACGCAGAGCTGAAATTGAACACAAGATCTCTCATGGCTGTAGTTTGGAAACATATCTAATGCTAGATTCATGTATTTCTTGAAATACTGCAGAGAATAATAGCAGAGCCGATAGCATATTACTAATGCTCGTAAAAAAGGTTTTCAACTTCACCCGAAGGAGTATCGAGTCTGTTCCCAATGAGCTATAAGTAGCAAATAGTATTGTGATAGTAGTTGATGTTGTAATGCAGTTTTTGAGTGCGACCCAAATCTGAGTTAAATGAAAACCTCACGACCCAAACCTCGGTTAGTAACTACGCTTCCATTACAACTTTCAGAAAAGTGCTTACGATGCAATAATCAAGGTTTAGAGAGACGTAAGCCAAGTGAAATGTGTATGCTACGATAATTCAGTCATGAAGAAATTGAATGAACTTGAAAATTAAAATTAAAAAATATGTGTTTTGACAGCTTTAAATCATTTTGCCGCAACGAATTTTTAGAGCCATGGCGACCCATCTTTCGGTCACGACCTATACTTTGGTGCATGACAACTCATGATAAACATACAGAGTGTCCAGCCAAATTTATAGTAATATATTGATAGTAGCCGATGGCGGACGATAATTCACGACCACAATGGATATAGACATGGCAGTGTTCACCACGATTTTGGCCTTGAGCAAAATTTATTGGAAACTTAGCTCATATATTTTCAGAGCTCGGTGTCTTCATTTGTCGAATACGGATAAGACTGAATTACTGTAGATTGTAGAACTTATATATTAAATAGGAACACAGGCTTCAACTCAATGCTTTGTAACTTTTATCTCACCAAGTTGTGCTTGCGTGGCGTCATTCATCTGCACGAGAGCACTGTCCTTTTTCTGGTAAAGTATTTTCACGCGGATGCAATCGCCGTAAACACCTTGACAGTGACAAAAACACGTTTTAACGAATTGTGACGGCGTAATCCTGGAATCACATGCATGAGAGAGAGAGAGGATCTTCGGAAAGAAGAGGACTGTTCAACTGTGACAGTTTCAGGGTCAAAGGGTTAACAGCAAAGTTGGTTATTTCATAGAGAATGTGACGACAGAAGATTGGGAACATGGAAAGGTTGTGTCGGTGTGTGCTCTGTGAGTATCCGAACAGAGTTCATCTGCCCCCAAAACACGAAATTATTGGTTCCTTGAGCAAAAAAGGCATTATAGGATAGCCTAATCCTGATAAAACACCCTTTCGGGGCAAATTCCCAAACTTTTGAAGTCTTTGCGCTCGACAATTACTGAACCAAACAGATTAAAATTTTGTACAGGATGTTTTTTTCACACAACCTGACATTTGTAGACCGAGTTCGCAAAAATTTTTAAAGAGAGAAAAATTTTTTGAACAGCCCTACGCCGCTATATAGCCTGACTAATTTGAGGGTGCAATTAAATATTAGTGGTTTACGCTGTAAGAAATAAGTAAGAAAAGATTTTCAATTGAGATTAAAAGTTAAGGATTAGAAGACAAGAAAGGATATCACATACCAAACAGTATAAAGAGGGCTTGAGGCGTGACCATCTGTCAAAAGTAGTGGAAGATGAGTCAGCATGAGTCAGCAGTTTCCAGATCAGCAATTTGAAGGAGTGAAAATTCGATGAGAATAAAATTGAAGTCATTAATAAGATGCGATTGATAGAATTAGGGGGAGTGCACCAATCCACGAGAGGGCAAAGGTCGATTAGAATGTGCTTCAAAAAAATCATGAAAGTCGTGAGGAATTAAATTTCAGGGGGGATGGGTTAAATAATTTGGGGACAAAGGTCATAGGTTGTTCAGGAGTTAGAGTGGTTCGAATGATTGAACTTGAGGGCTTGTCTATCTGTAAGGTATTGCTGAATTTGAGACGAGGAAGGTTGTAGAAGTTCCGTAGAATGAAATGAAATACAAACACAGTGGTTATAACACTGAACGTATCAACAAGAGAGTGTTAATAACGACTAACAGATTGGATTTCCAGATGCTACCTAACATGTATGATTTAGTCGAAAGTCAATTTCCTGGAAATAAAGTCAGTAATCCATAAGTTCAATAAGGAGTGGAGCCCAGATATTGCCATCATTTGAAGTTGCCCAATGTCTTCCAGTTCATAAATTTAATGAACAACCATGAATTTTTTCACTACTAATAGATAGACATAGACTGTGTTGTTCATAAATTTAATGAACAACCATGAATTTTTTCACTGCTAATAGATAGACGTAGACTGAGGGGGTAGAGCACCCATGACTTCTCTCAAAATTAGTATAAGCAAGTAGACTAAGACACTTACATCTTGATTGAGATTCGAAACATGTAAAACTGTGTTGTGATGCATTCCACTAACGGCGGCAAATTGGGCAGCAATGGCTGCGTTATTTAAAGCCGCTCCGGTCAGATCTAGAAATATAAATGCGGTTCAATGTAGATCTCTCATTTATTGTACAACTGAGATTCTTCGGCATAACAGGCTTGCACACACAGGCATGTATCCAGTGGATGTTATGGGGGTTTAGAACCACCCCCTTTCAAAGGTACACATGGTATGATATACTTCGCATTCTAGGCGCCAAAACGAGAAAATGTAAGTGTTGGATCTATCTGCCGTTGGTCAACGACAAAAGACGTGCGCGATTGAACCTATAAGTCTCAAATCGCTGCAAACTCGCCAACTTTCCTTCTGAAGCAGAAGCAACACTTGACTTATGAATACAACTGATGTAGGCAGGGTTGGTTCTGTTATGGCTTCGTGATATGCCTGTTATCACTGTCTGAAGACTTGCGGACATCCCATCAACCAGTATTTTACATCACATCCGAAATGAGCTTACTTTGGTTTCCGAGAGCGCCTTGCAAATATTGTGCAGCAGTTCCTGATTGTAGAGCTGCAGTCAGTCCAGACGCAGTCAGTCCGATGCCGTTGTTTTGCTGATATGGGTTCGGCATTAGAGCAGACGAGCTGGCTGTAAAGATAAATAAATCGAACATTTCAACAGTACAATGGTATGAATTTTTCTGGGTATAAAGATAGACCATCACAGTTTTAACGCTGTGCCCAATTCTATTGCAAACTCAGTTCACAAGCTTTCGGAGATGATGGACGAACGAGCACCATGTGCAGTGTTAAAACAGTGGTGACACTGACTCTAACAAGAGATAGAAATTGTAAAGAAGATCACCACAGATTTAGCGTCCAGCCTTGGTTTATTGAGAATTAAAACATTCACAAGCTTTCGGAGCTCAGCTCCTTCATCAGGTGAAGATGGAATGAGAGATAGAAAGTATCACCACAGTTTTAACAATAATGTCCAGCTAAATATGAGGGAAATTTCAGATGAAGGAACAGAGTGTTAAGATACACCACCACCCACCCATTTCATCTATACACACATTCTTAAATCTAAACAGTTTTAATGTCAGGTCAAATACATTGGCACATTCTGGTGAAGGAGCAGTGTTAAAATCATTGTCTCCATACACCCACTTATCTTCAACTCATCGTCTATTTTTATAGGCTCCAACCTTCCGCATCTCCAATCAGGTTTCCATAGAGGAGGAAACTCTTACTACAGTGAGATACCTCACGTAAAGAAAAAGCTTTCTCACCAGCTAGAACAGTTTGAAAAGTGTTATTTCCATCTGGTCCTTCTCCAGATGGCAGATCCGATCTTGTGTAATCTCTACTTTTGTCGTTGTTGTATTTGACGTTAAGTGCAGTCATTTTGCTATATTCCACACGGAGAGTACAACAGGCATTGTAGATATTCTGTCCATCCAGAGACTAGAAATAGAAGAGAAGGTTACCATATCTATAGAAGAGTTCTGTCGGTTTGTCTGTCTGTTCGCACGTTTATTGACTTCGACTCAGCCGATTTTTGAGAGTTTGGTGGTGAAAGCTGACTTCTATGATTACGATGAAGGAGCGGATCTCTGAAAGCTTGTGACTGTTTCAATTCTGAATAAGCCTAGACTGCTGGGAGCTGGGTGTTGATTCTGTGGTGAACTTCTTAACGATAAGTTTAATGCGAACGAGAGTTGGAGGTATTTTTTAAAATTCTTACCAATTTTGCAGTTTGTGATTGAACAGCATCTCCCATCTGGATCAACGCTTGAAACTGATCTAAAATACAGAAAACCCTTTGAGAGATAGAAATTTGGCTGTTTTTTGTAGAAGTGCCTACCAGTTGGTATTAATTTCAAGGCCATGCATTCAATGGATATGCATGTGAGTAATGAACTCTATGTTTGTTGGTTCCGTAGAGAAGTTTCTAGTACTCACTATTCTTGGTGAAAGTGATGATTTTCAGAACGACGCCAAACTTTGAAAAAATTGTATTCAAGACATCCAACGTGACGGGATAAACCATATTTTCGATAACGACTCGTAGAACATGGTTAGTTCCACCCTCTGTCTGTTGCAACGCTTGCAAAACGGCTTGTGCTTTCTGTAAAGCAAGAATTTGACTTAGACAACAAACCGACATGGCCCAACCAGTCTAGGCTACATTATGTCGACTGTTCGCTGGCTTTCAATGGATTTTGTGGTGTACAATGGTGAGCAGTTGACTCGCACCTCCCATCAAACTACAACTGGTGTAGGCCTACTCATGCAGGAGGTGCCATAGCGCATGTGCTAGGCCTAAGGTCTCTAGCCACTTTCATGGTAGATTTCAATATACAGGGTCTGAATCTACAGTCCGGATAGAATCAATTTGTTAAGACCGTTCAGTTAGCCGAGTGGGTTGTTTGACTGTCTGCCTTCTGATCGGGAGGTTCCGGGTTTGATTCCCGACTGAGTCAAACCGGTGACTTAAAAATTGGTATACGTTCGGAATCGGGGAAGTGCGGAGAGCCGGGCTATAAGCCGGAAGTCTTGACACATATGCCATGAGCATTGACCTGGCGTATATGAACCTTAGTAGTTGAAAAACACCGTAAATTAAAAAAAAAACTCGTAATGTACTTACCAGTTGATTAGGTGAACTGTCTGTCTTTAATTCTTTGTGGTTTGAGTATTGGACGTAGACGGTTCGTTGCCGTACCGCAGGAGGTGATGCAGCACAGCTAGTCACCATTCTCTGTGCTGTTTCTTCATCTTCCATCTCCAAAAACGCTTGATTTTTACCCTGTCAAGATTAGATCAGAACTACAAACGTCAGCGTTTAAGGACGGGCAAGTCGAATCAGTTGTGTTTTCAACTACAAATTGAATAATTTTTTCGATTGCCGATATCAGCCGTTAAGTCAAGGAATTCAATATTGGATAACATCCTCAATAAATCAGCCACATGAATTATCGATATCGACCATCAGAAGAGCCGATATCATATCGGTCTTGAATAAATCGTTGTCTATCGATCTCTAATCAAGACAGCTTAGCATAAATTCTAGTATAACTACCTCTAGAAACAAGCACCCTTACCTTTAACATGAGAACATTGGTCACTTTTCCATATTGCATTCCAAGTTGAATTACTTCAGAATCTGATACGTCGGCAGGAAGGCTTCGCAAGTGAACGACTTTAGACACAGGTCCAAGAATCACTGGCTCAGTTTTCAACTAAACAACATAATGAAAATCTCACTTAATTTGCATATGTACCAAAAGTCCTTTCCATTCTTCAAGCAGTTAGACTTAAAATTTCAAGTGTTAATACAACGAAACACTGTTACAGCCGAAGACGGACGATCCCAATAGTATTACGGGCTTTATGAGTACCGCTACCCCTATTATTTATCTATCCAAAGTGAAAATTATTCCAAGGTTTTCCAATACACTAAAGCAAAAAAAGTTGCCTTTTAAGCAATTAAGCAGAATTCAACACAATAGTCCTGCTTTGTCAGCTAAACCCTCCAGAAGTTGCTTGATTCTTAAACTAGTTACCTTGAAATGAGTCTTAGAAAAAAAAATGAAGCCGATGGAGATAGAAATAGTAATAGATAGGATAAGTCACCACAGATATATTTATATACATATTTACTTATATTTCAAAAAACTGGACTTCACATATTTAATATACTACTTACTTTTTTTGCTCCATTATCAATGGAACCGGCGAGGAGATGTGAGACATCTTCATTATTTCTCTGCAAAATAAGGAAAGGTGGCTGTTAGTATTCTGCTAAGGCAGAGAAGCTTTTGCAAATTCCCTTGAAGAACAAAAACTTAAACATTTTCCAGCCCAGCTTACAGGACAGATACCAAGCTACTTCTTACCTTAGTCCCTACTACTGTTGTTTCGTATAGTGTCGGTTGGAGATGTGATATAGAAGTGGTTAAAGCCATAGGGCCACATGAAGCCGGCACAACATGAGGCATAGTCATCAATTGTGGTGCCCCTTGTGCTGCCGTGGCGCCCTGCAGAGGCAGGAACACCACGGACATCGGCGACGGGCCAAGATGATTCAGGGTGGCGTTTGGCGATGACGAGTAAATAATGGTTTTATTATGTCACAAACAGGTATAATGTGACGTAAGAAACGAGACGATCAGTATAGCAGTCTTGACCTCTTTGAGGTTAGCAGTACAATGTCTAACAACTACACGCTCATTTAGACTAATAGACTAAATAGGTCTGTTAATTAAATAACCACCATTAATTTCACGGATTAACGCTCACGCAGAGGCACGCCCCAGATCTCTAACCCCTTGCATAATCCTAATAACAACCCGCGTAATGAACACCGCTAGGCGAGCGACCTGGTTGTCTGCCGTCTACATCGTCAGACCCGGGGGTCCAATCAAACCGAAGAATCGCGGCGGCGACAACGATTCGTGCTATGAACCAGATAACTGCCGTGAGCTCGTCTGACAAATTCGCTGGCTGATCGTTCAATACGCTAACGGTACATTTAATTCTCAATGCCGTACGGCAAGCCTGATCGTAACCACAAAACAACAGGACTGTACACTCTCTACGATGTCCATGCCTAGTAGCCTACGTACCACAAACTGTCGTGGGCTCGTGGCAGAAATTCAATGGCTAACTATGCAAATACTCCAATACGTCGAATGTACATTCTCAAAGCTTCGCGGCAATCCTGACCGAAGCTACAGCATGAAGGTTTCTCAACTAGTTCCAGCCTAACACTGAATTAAACGTCGGTAATATATGCGGTACTCACAGAAGGGTAAACATGTCGAAATACCGCGGACCAATACCTTGAAGTAGAGCACTATTTTATAGGTGTCAGGTTGAGCGCGTGTTCCCCATACCCACATTAATTATACCACTAAAATAATTGCCGAGACGTATCTTAAATAGCGTTACTAATGTCCGTGCGTACAGCCAGACAAATAGGACCGGCACAAAAATTTTATATAATGTGCCAAACAGCCTCGTAAACACACTATTTTAGTGTAAACGGGAACCTTGGGCGTATCTCACAGATCACTGTGCATCCTCTAGCCATTCGGTTCCAATTTACACATAGCATATTCGAAAAATCAATAGTAGCCGTCTTCGTAGCGCGGTAACACAACAAATATTTAATTTCAATTAAAAATGATGAATTACAGACATTGCCGCTGAGTCTACAAAGAGGACGACAGTCATAAAGTTAACTGTGACATCAGAATACTCTTCCAAAAGAAAATTAATTGTGACTACACAAGATGTTTGGTGTGACCGCAATGCCTTTGAATTGATAGGTAAAGGTGAAAAGACTATGACCGCCTCACCCTTGACGTATAAGAATCACGTGATTTCGACAGGCGGACTTTGCGGATGAGAGTTACGATATAGTTTAACCCATGATCTACGAGAGTTCACGGCAAGGTATATGTAGGCGTGGTTACAACGATTTGCAAATGCATGTTGCTGTTGTTTGAAATTTATGACGATTTCACCCTACTAATGTAATGTACGTCAGGTCAATGCTTAGTACGCAGTCTCGATATTTCCGACCGTAGCAATGGTCCATTGCTATTCAATAGTACATTGCCGTTGTAGTAAATTCATGGCGATTTCACCCCACTTCGGTCATGCAGGTCAATGCCTAAATTGAATATATTACGGGTGTCGAACTGCCGATACTTCCAGTTTATAGCCCGAATCATTATCACGACCGCAACACACTCCCCTCAAAATTGACTTTCTAAGCAGACGAGGAAGAAGGAAAAGATACCAATTTATAAGACACGGCATGTCAAACCATCCAACCACTCCGCATTCCCCCTATATGAGGCAGGCGACCAAAGAGGAAAAGACATCAATTTTTTACTCGACCGTCTTCTGATCGTGAATCGAACCGGGACGTCCCGATCAGAACACAGAATGTCAAACCATTCGGCCAATTAACCGGTAGAAATGCTAGTGATGCGATGTTGATTAATTGCAGCCAAAGATAGCGCTGTACCTATTACAGATTTACGTGACGATTAGGTGGAAGAAAGTGAAACATAACGAAAGAAGTAGTGATATTCTCTTGTACAATCTACATTACGGTGCACTTTGCAATCAATTAACCACATAGCTTACGTCAACGCTGATTACTAAAACCGTAAATAGTCGTCTTAATTGCAAAGTAGAAGAATTTCCTAGTGCGTTACATCGAGAGTAGCAATTAACTGTAATCAAGTAGTACGTTGTGGCACGAAAAACGTCGATACGATATTGGTTTTTCAGATTCGATAACCACCCTCCTCGCCTAACTTATAGCGGATACTTATTATCGAAAAAACATGAATACAGAACTGAGCGTCAGGGAACTTTCAACATCTTAATTTCTAACGCGGTACCATACCTTGATAATGTACTTAGTCAATTTCTTTTTCAACTCTAACCATCCTCTTATACAATGTTCGGTCTTTTCTAGATGGCTGTCGAATTTTTTCCAACTTATGTTTGCCTTGTCGTTCAAGTTAAACCTTGAGATTGCCCGCTAATTGCTCTCTAATTAAACGTATCCTGCGGTCACGAAACAGAACAATCTCAACCAGGATAGCATTTTTGTAACATTACAGACGCGTCGGCCTATCATGTTACAATGCATTGGATGCTGTATTGTATCGAAACAACGCGAAACTATTCCCGTCGCTGATTGGCTCAACCAGAATGGCATTTTTGGGCCTCGTTGTTTTGAATTTATGACGTTTTTCAACCACTAAGGTCATCTACGCCAGGCCACGGCTTAGTGCGCATCTTAACACTTCCGATTTATAGCCTTGACCACTATCACGACAACAACCTTCCGCACTCCCCAGCATAGAAGGAACGGATACCAATTTTAAAGTTTTTGCCTCCTTTCGGTCGAGAATCAATCTCGGAACTTTTCGTTTAGAAGGCGTGACAGTCAATCCAATCGGCTAACTGGGTGAGTAGAGGCGCGTTGTCGCGTCATATTACCATGAATCGGACGCTACTGTGCCGAAACAAAGCCTAAATATTTCTTTCCCTGATTGGCTCAATTAATCTTGCTGATGTACCGATAGCTTGGTTGATCAATAGACTACAGCCCGTTTAGCATCGTGTGTTGTTAAAAACATGCACAGGAAACACGACGATAAAATTTCAACACGAACCAAGCCTTCTGTAGGCTATCTCTCCTAAGTTGGCAGCTTGCCGATCTGCGTGAACTATTACAAGGTTTAGACCAAAATAGGGTACTGCAGTCACGATATGCGCGGTTTCATTTCACTTTGCATTCAACCGATCACGATTACTTCAACAACGTGTCGAGCTAAAAGCAAGTAAACTTAAGCTTGAATGAAGTGGGACCTGACGATGAATTACTGTAGGTGGCGCGGGTCCGCATTGGCTCTCATTCAACTGCCTGCGCAGCCATTCAGCGGGTGTTGTACATATCTAACACCGAAGAATATAGTGGAGCCGATGGCAGACGATCTATAGATTTCGTAAATAAGATTCACCACCGGTCTTTACGTCCAGGGACCCCGAAAAAACACGAGCCGACTGCTACACAGCGGTACCATACTACCATTATGGCATCATAATAGTGAGCATTTGTCGTTTTAATGCTAGGCATGGTACCGACCCCGCAGCTGCTACACACACAATATGCTATAACGGCGCCATAGTAGCGTAGCGAGGTAGAGAAACCACAAAAATGCTAGGTGACTGCAAGAAGTTCAGCAAACACTGGACTGCTGCCTACACAACATGCTATGAAATGGTACTGCTGCACCCATGTACCATAGTGAACGATTGTCGTTTTAGGACTAGGCATCGTAGCGAGCTAGCGACCGCACAAAATACATCACTAGGTGACTGCTAGGTCAGTAAACACTGGCCTACACTACATAGAACAGCGCTAGAACACGAAGTTCCTGACTATCCTCCAACAGTATCGAAAGAATGACTTCATCCAGCGCCACTGAAGCTTCAGTTAGCGGTACAAAAAACACGATAATGATCCACACCACGTTTTCTTTCTTTTCACAACTAGTTAACACTTACGACACTTCCGGTGAAAAACTAACGGCTACTTTAACTTCAAAATCAATTTTTCAAGTCGCGTACTGGTTAAACAGTATAATTACATATTCAGATCTAACTGTATTATAATTACTAAATACATGGTATTCACACGAAATTTTCGTATATAATAAGACACGGCTTAGTGATAATTGTATAGAAAGTCAAAACCGACGAAGCGAGATCAAAAAGTAATACAGTCTCTATAATTGTATATCTTCTCTCGGCAGGAAGCCGTGAGTTTGCTACTGAATGGAGCATATATAATTTGCAAGGAATGAGGGACAGGAAATGAAAAAGAACGCGAGAAAATTAGCGGCCATTACGTTGACAAGGGAGCTCTTGATTGACGTGATATCATAAACCACACACTCTTCGCCTACGGGGAAGGTTTTGCACGCTACACATACACAACTGCCATCACCTATTCGTCACCTTGTCCAGAATATCTAATGCTCTTGGTGCGATTAAGGGTGGGGATGAAAAAAGTGGCGTTAACTGGTTAAACCTACCGTTCAGTTGGCCGAGTGGGTTAGACTGTCCGCCTTCTGATCGGAAGGTTGCGGGTTCCATTCCCACAAGACTTCAAAATTGGTATCCGTTCCTTCCTGCTTAGCAGTCGGTATCGGGGAAGTGCCGAGAGACGTGATTGTAATAGCGATCCGGTCTACAAACCGAAAGTATTGACACGCATACCGTGAGCATCGACCTGGCGTACATGGCCTTTAAGTAGGTGAAAAACGCCATAAATTCCAAATAAAAAATAATAATAAATCTGGTATGAATTTATGCCGGGTTTCAAAATTTCTAACCGTGTGACAAAAATTTCGAACAGTTGGTAAATGAGGTTTATGAGAAGGAATGTATTCTGAAACTTCTTCCAATTATGGAGGAAATTCTAACTATAGCGATTGCGTAGTTGACATGAGTTTTGGATTGGAGAAACACGCTTCGATGAGTCTTTTGTCGCCTTATAATGGACGCGGACGGAAAGCAGGCTCAAGGCTTAAGCCAGGCATACCTTATGATGGCTTTTTGATCCCAACCGTTAATAATCTGTCTGTCAATATAAACTAGGAGTATTGAGCGTCACATACGCGTTGGTTTTGTCGGCTGTACACAACTGTTAATTCAACATTCTCCGCGCGGCGAAGCCCTCGCGGCCGGCAATCTCAAGTACAGTAGTCAATACTAGAATGAATAATGCTCTTGGCGAGGTGTCTGTCTATATACAAGCCTATACAAGGAGTGTACAGGTTGGTCGGACATGTGTCGACTGTGGTGCCAACACTGGATCGATCCTCGTCATAATGGCAGTGACTGTTACGTCGGATGTCGTTCCTTGTTCTCAAATTTCTAAATTGCGAAGCGACCAAGCGACCTCCTTCCGTGCTAGGCCGGTTTATAACAGCGGATCGAACCTTTCCCAACTAGGTAGTGATATATACGCATCCATGTCGCTATTGCAATGTCATAAACCAAGCTCTAGAAGCCTTATTCTACGTTTACGTAGAAAGCGGCCAACCAACTTCAATTATTACAGAGCACGCTTCCCGTTATCTATTAACAACCGCAAATGCCGAGCAATTTAACATCTGCTACTTTCCTAACGGTGAAAAACCCAAGATTTGGCTTATCTGTGCATCAACTGCTAAGTGGTTTCGAAGTCAATCGTTGCCGCTATGCACATATTAGCCATTTAGGCATTTACACGTACACGTCGACTCGCCCGCTGTCACAATCCGTAAAATCAGACTTCTTGATGCCGATCTATTGAAATCGGGGGTAGCCTACTAGTAGGGTTCCGCATTAGTTTGTTTTCCTTCTTACCGGCCTGAGACTCGTTCCTTTATTATTAACCTGTTGCTCCTTACGCAATAAAATACGTGAGCGTTCGGCTGGTGAGTAATAATACAATGCAAGGTGATCTCAATTACGACAGCTTTGATAGAAACGCATTGATCAACTCGTTATATGCCAGGTCTAGCCTACTAAGTATACACCGATCACAAGGCGGGACAGTAAAACCGCTCGGCAAACTGGATGGTAATTTGCGATACTCTTACGGATATCCAATTTGGCGTAATAATGTACCAATTGAGGGATATTATGACGGAAAAACGGACGACTATTTCTTACAAGCTAGTTTTTCATTTTCGAGCGACACTTTCCGCGATAACGTCATTTGAGGAATTTATCATACTTGCGATTCGCGTGACTGATTTTCAGTTAAGTTGCGATCGGTCGCGCGACATTCATGACAGATATCTGTCATCTATACTTGAAGGAGTGGAGCTCTGAAAGCTTGTGAATTCTGAATTCCAGCCCTGAATTCGAAGAATATACTGGAACTGACGGTGGACAAACAATAGATATCGTTAAGAAGACTCACTTGGTTTATTGTTATTAAATATATAGGCCTATATATAATATGTAAATAATTCTCAATAAACCAAGGTTGGACGTTAAATCTGTGGTGAATCTTCTTTACGACATCTATCGATCGTCCACCGTCAGCTCCACTATATATATTCATCGAATTCATAACTTGGCATTTTCTGAATACCGGTATTTTCCCGTGAGCACGCGTAGTCGCGCATCAACCATGGCCTACTCTAAGAACTAAAATAGCCCATGCATCAACTGTGCCTGAGGCTGAGTTTTTTTAATTTTTTTTTTTGGAATTGATGGCGTTTACAACTACTAAGGTCATTTACGCCAAGTCGATGCTCTCGGTATACGTGTCAATGCTTATAGCCCGGATCACTATTACAACCACGGCTCTCCGCACTTCCCCGATACCGACTGCCAAGCAGGTAAGGAACGGATACCAATATCAAAGTCTTCGATTTGACTCGGTCGGGAATCGAACTCGCAACCTCCCAATTAGAAGGCGGACAGTCTAACCCACTCGGTCAACTGAACGAGTTATGTCGGGTAATACTACACGGCGGACCAAAGCAACAATTTGTGATGGCTGATGACACTGACCGCGACCCGCAGCGCAAACGCAATCCGACGTGCAATCATCGGTTCTGGCAAATAATTTACTCGGGCGAATATGATAACACATCGCGGAACTATAATCTAGAATCTAGACCATGCGCGTAGCATATATTTCAATAAACTGCGCTGGACATCAAATCTGTGGTGACTTTATTTTATCTATTAGATTAAATAAATAGGTTTGTAATGCGACGACCTTTTCCTTTCCTTTCAGATGCATTGCAGAGCTCAATTCGCATACCGGTACTCGTGTACACAGCACTCAATCATGCGTCAATGAAGTAAGTGGTGACCCTCACTGCTCTCTCAGCGGCGAATTCGGTCGCTTTGGCTATCTCTACTTGCTCACCTCTATCTATTGCTATCTGGATCGTCCACCATCGGCTCCACCGTTTATCATACATTATACCATCAATTCTGCTGTTAGATACCGACAACACTGCTTTTTTAAGGTAACAGTGTAAACAGCAGCGGGGCCGACAATCTACGCAGTCATATCACGGCCGGCTCAATTTTCGTTCTGTGACGCCACAAGAGACCGCTTAACATTGTAAACGAGCTTCTATAGAGACAACACTGAATGGAGTAGTGACAATACTGTTGTCTGCAGGAAGGATGCCAAATAAAAATGTTGAGCAAGCAGGAATTTAAATTTCCGCCTCAGTTTATCTGGAGGTTTGTGGAGTGTGGATGGATGGCTGTTCCATCTGATGAAAAAGCGGGACTCCGAAATTTTGTGAATTTGTTTTCAGATAAAGTCAGGAGTTGTGGTGACACAATGCTGTTGTCTACATCTGATCGGCCGCTAATATTCAAGCTGAGGCTGGACGTTAACTTGCGCGACTCATTTAGCGATATCTGATCATCCCGTCGGCTGTAATATTTAAAATTCAGGCTGGACATCAAATTTGTGGCGTCGATGAATTTTTTCTACATCTGAACGTCTGCCATGGGTTGTAATATTTAAACCGATGCTGGGCGATACATTTGTGGTGATACTATACCTGCTGTAAGTCGCAATGATATAGACTATAGAGACACTAACCTCCTACACGTCCTGGTATGGACCAGCTGCGAGTGTGGTGCATAGGAGCAATCCGCAGACCATGTCATCCACTTCTGTACAAAAATACAAACCACCCGATTGAGTGACCGTTCTGAAGAACCTGGACGAGGCCACAAAACAGTGGCTGCCCTGACGTCTAGTCCGAAGAAATACCAACAATGCTAAATGAAAGACGAACCACCTCATTCCTGGCTACGTATTCCTCAAGCGCTCATGTTAAAAAACGTATAATTACGTGGAATAAAAGTCTATTAAATTACACCGCACAAAGTCACCTTTCAAGAGTCGACAATTTTGTTGAATTAATATAACTTTTCGCTTCAGATCCGACATCTGCGCTCGACCGACCATGCATGATGCGTATCTTATAGCTAAAGCACACCTGTGTACTAACCCTTTCCACGCAGCGAATGACTGATCAGGGACAAAACCAACTTCAATTTACGGTGTCATTTCACGAATTAATGGGTATTAACCGATCGCGAACAATCACTCGAAATGGATTGATATCGAGTCAAACCAAGTTTGCGATAACAGGCGATCGTGAACCAACACTTAAGAGTGTCATCACAGTTTTAACATCCAGTCAAATTTATAGCAATATGTTGATAGTAGCCAATGGCGGACGATCGCTTACGATAGATATAGAGAGTGTCACCACAGTTTTAACGTCCAGTCAAATTTGTATCAATATCGATAGTACTGTAGTCGATGGCGGACGATCCCATACGATAGATTGTAAAAACTTTAATTCACAAGCTTTTCGAGAAGGCGAGCTCCTTCATCAGATGAAAATGGATGTTCGGACGAAATCGAGACACGGCCCACGGGTTAACACATATTGTATCTCGGATTGGTGCCATTATTGGGGAATCGTGACAACCAAAATATGTTTAAGTTTCCTCCGTGGTTAGTTTGTATCTGGGAGGCGAATTGGTCGGCGTTAACTGATTATTGCTTACTCGTTGTCAAGTGCCGTGAATTCATACCAAACTATAATATACTGGTTTAAAATCAACAAGCTGGCACAGTGCCAAAAACTCGCGTTTTAATGCCGTTTGATGTTTCATCACGATGCCCATACCATAAGCCAGTGGTTCTTAACCATTTGTGGCTCACGACCATCTTTGAGAATTGTATACAGCCAGCGACCCCTCCCTAGTCCCTACTCTTCCGTTTAGCGCATTCGTTGTACTGAAACAAGCGGTAGCAATTCGGCTTTCTAACTAAGCTGCACTGTGGTCTTTGCATAGCTGTTATTTTGAATCTATGGTGTTTTCAACTACTAAGGTCATTTACGACAAGTCAATACTTACGGTTTATAGCTCGGATCACAGTCACAACCCTTAGCACTTCCCCGATACTGACTGCCTAGCAGAGATGGAACGGATACCATTTTTAAAGTCTTTGGTTAGATGCGGTAGGGAATCGAACACGGAACCTCCCGATCAGAAGGCGAATCTAAACCACTTGGTCAACTGAGCGGTTTTTTGCATTGCTGGTCGCTAATGAGGTGTAAATGACGATAAACAAACAGCGTAATTGACCAAAGTAGTGATATTTTGAACATCTCACAATGATATCAGAAAAATTGAATCATACATTTATAAATGCTTACGTAGCCTAGGTAGCCATGATGAATACGACGCAGCGGTTTTCTGAAAGTGCCTATGTTTGTTACTACTGTAATGGATTGCATTGTACTTAAACCCTGGAACAAAAAAATCTTTTGCTTTGCAACCATCGCATACCCGTGGCACAAAAATATGACCCGTTCAAAAGCACTTAACACATCGAAGCTACAAACAACATTGCGATACCGGGAAATAGAATCATCTGTCCTGCCCAATCCTGCTTCTCAGTCAATATCACAAGAATACGTATCTAGTTTACGTCCAAACCTTGACACAGGCGAACAAACATTATTGGTTCGCACACAGAGGTGCACAGAAAACGGTGATATGACCTGGATAGATTGTCGAGCTCAACGCCCCACTCACACACCAAAACGGTCGTCGGTTTACTGCATTTTCGGTAATTCCGCAGTATTCAGTACGACTGAGTGAGCGAATTAACTATTACCACGCAGACACATGCAGCATCACCTCATTCTAAGCATTTGTTGTTCAAAAAGCCTCGCCCTTCATATAATCACCCCCTCTCGGAAGTTAACCAGACCCTGCAACTCAGCCGTCTTTTCCGGAAGACTTCACCTCTTCAGAGCACTCAAGAGACGACAAACTATCACAAAGCCGCAAGTATTTTTCCTGTCAGTTGATACATTTTAGGACGGTCTTGCTTCATCGCAAAAACTCGTAACCAACTCGTTACGGTTGAACAAATACGAAAGGAACGCAACTTTATTATAATTTAAACTGCACGCACGATTCCGACTACCGCCTGTTTACTGTCTCATAATAAAAATACCTAGACGAAAGAACGCTGCTAAGCCCGGTCTTTAGTGCATTCGGACTTCTGCAAAGCAATCGGAATCTATTCATAGGTAATTTCGAATCGGGATCTATAGCGCCACTTAGTGTTTCACAACAACTCTTTTGTCGGCGGTCAAACGGACTTAAAACAAGTTGTATGGTCTGTGAGTGTGACTAAAACAGTTCAAATCAACAGATTTTGTTAAAATACTGAGCTGGTGGGGTCACTGTGAAATAAATAAAAATGAAGCACATCGTAGTCACAGACATAGTCGGTAATTAATGCGCTATGCGTTTCCCGTGGGCACAGTGTTTCCAGTGGGCAGTGTTCCCGATGAGCACGTGGATTTCAGTGAGCACAGTGTTCCCTGTGAGTACGTGGTTCCCCGTGAGCAATGTTCCGCGTAAGCACGTGTTTCCCTGTGAACTAAGTGTTCCCCGCGAGCACGTGGTTCCCCGTGAGCACGTGGTTCTTCGTGAGCCCAGTGTTCCCCATGAACTCAGTGTTCCCCGTGAACTCAGTGTTCCCCGTGAGCACAGTTTTCCCCGTGAAAACGTGGTTCTTCGTGAGCACAGTGTTCCCCGTGAACTCAGTGTTCCCCGTGAGCACAGTGTTCCCCGCGAGCACATCACATGGTTCACCGCGTGCACAGCGCTCCCCATGAGCTCAGTAACACCCGGTGACAAAAACGATGTTCAAGAAAATTGCTTATTTTTTTAAAATCGTGACGTCACGAGTCGGAACGCATCCCTTCTTTCGATGATTGCTGGTGTAGGGTGAGATAAGTTCGATTTCGCGAATTCGTCGCTGGTCCAGCCGGTTCATAACCAATTGCGAGTGCGACTTTAAACGACATAACGAAGTCACTAAGCCAGTTGATACGCTAATAAACCGCCGTCTGAGCTGGCATCTAACGACTCAAGACAAACCATGTGTAATCTTAACACCAGCGACTTTATCAAAATATTTTGTTAGTAAAACCCTGTTGCTTATGAAATAGAAAGCCATTTCTCAAAGAATTGGAATGTCAATAAAACTATGTTTAGATAAGATTGAAAATATTGAATATAATAACATCACAGGGCTTTGTCGATAAACTTGACGAATCGATGCCCCAAAAAATAGTGGTTGTACATGATTTTTGCCTTCTTAGGCTGGTAGCGAAACGGGTCCCTAAACGCGCTGGCGCTTTTAACGCTACCACGTTTCACGGCCATCACGAGCATTATAAAATGCGGCGGCCTGCAATTTTTGTTGTCGAAGTTGCCAAGTCTTAGCTTGTATGATCTCTTCATAAAGAAAATCTAGCCTGCCGTAGACCAGGGATCGGCAAACTTCTTCAACTATTGGGTCAATTATACACATTGTCGCCAACTTGCGGGCCATACTAAAGCCGTCTATACACGCATACCTAACGCAACGGTGCAATTATAACGAATTGTACGTACGATCCGTTTTTATTCGTACAAGTTGTTCGCGGGCCATAAAATAATGATGGGTGGACCGGATTTGGCCCGCGGGCCGCAGTTTGCCGACACCTGCCGTTGACGATGTCATCCATTTTTGTACAATGCACAGGCGTCGTAATGGAGCGTCTGGTCTGAAGAACCTTGATGAGATCACCAAACAGTGGCTGCCGAGTGACGTCTAGTCCGAAGAAATAACAACAATGCCAAACGTAAGGAGAAGGACTTCCGGAGTCTAGACTAATTACATTAGTAGGGTAGCATAAAATACATTAGATAGGCTACTGTCCAAACTACTATCCAATAAAAATGCCAACTTCCTATCCTTGATCAGATGTAGATGCAAAAACCAAGACCGTACATACTGAGCTACCAGAAAAAAACCTGCTTGTTGGCCATAGTACATCATCGGAAAATCTCCAAACCACACTCACCAGAAATATCCATTACAAAAGGCCTTAGCAGTTGAGGGAACGGCATATTTGACAGATCTACCATAAGCAAAAGCCAAGCCAGTAGTCAGCAGCTTGAAATTCACTAAAACTTCAACTATATAAATATATATTGCCCACTGTAGATCAAAATATCTTGTAAAATCGACTCATGCTCTCTAAAAGAGCCTCTAGCGATAGTTAACTGCTACGGTACTAACTTTACGAGAAAAGACCGAACACCATCATTCAACTTACCACTTGTGTTTACAGCCTGAGGTAGATAATATTACACACGATCTGTAATCACCTATTCACTTTGCTTAGCGATGCGACAAACCTCCTTACCCAAACCCTATCATAAAGAAGTAAATGAAAGCTACAGGCAGAGTACCAACAAATAAAAAGGTTGCTAATTTCAACAAGTCATTATTTACGCAGCAAAACTTCCGCCTCCTTGGCATTGCAGCGGGAATCTTTAATTTCGTGGGAAATCGTTATTATTTCTCGGCAAACCGATGCAAGAACTAGGAACCAGCGGATGGTAGCCTACTCACGGTAGGAATCTATAGCATGTGGCGTGTTGACACCAGAGCACCGGCTCGGTCTAGTAAAATGCGAGGAAGGTACCCCCGATAGGAATCTATAGAATGTTGCCACGGAGACACACACTCTCGGCGTTAAGAAAATTAGTCCCGTAAAATCCAAGTAAAGTATATCCACGATATGATGGGCCTAGGCCAGGGGTCGGCAAACTGCGGCCCGCGGGTCAAATCCGGTCCACCCGTCATTATCTTATGGCCCGCGAACAACTACAGTACGAATAAAACAGATCGTACGTACAATTCGTTATAATTCCACCGATGTGTTACGTATGCGTGTATAGACGGCTTTAGTGCGGTCCGTAAGTTGGCGACAATGTGTATAATTGGCCCATTAGTGCAAGAAGTTTGCCGACCCCTGGCCTAGGCTATAAATTTGGATGGACGTAAAACTGATGTGACACTACTGACACTTCATAAATTTATCTCATCATATGCAACCGTGAGTGATCGCTTACCGCGCGATTTCCCTGCAAAGAGCGTCTACCCTACGTAATAGTCAGGATAAGTCGCAAAAAGCTGCCAGTGTCTAAGCCAAAACAGTAACAGCGCACTACCTGAAGACGTATTTACAATACTTATGCACTTCCCAATA
Organism: Botrylloides violaceus; assembly: GCA_030412335.1. Classification (NCBI taxonomy): domain Eukaryota; kingdom Metazoa; phylum Chordata; class Ascidiacea; order Stolidobranchia; family Styelidae; genus Botrylloides; species Botrylloides violaceus. The sequence continues at coordinate 112,541 of JASFYC010000829.1, read as the reverse complement.
TCTGCGCCTTCTAGAGGAAAGCCAGCGCTTCATGAAACCATGTGAGGTGTTAAAAGACGGGTTTCGAAAAACTAATATTTACTTTAAAGTAGAATAAACAACTTTAGTTATTCATGTCTAACAGAAAAAGAAAAACATAATTTATTTGTGTGGTTTTAAACAACATCGGGTAGCTGTAAAAGAACTTCAGACAGATTTAATCTTGATTATTATAGAAATATCCGCGTATATAACGTACCGGTATACGTCGATATATGCCTTCTGAACTGCGCATCTGTTGTTATCTTTGAAACTTCTCAGGTTGTGTACAGGGTACACTAGGTCAAAGGTTAAGGTACGCGTGTCAATACTTCTGGTTTACCGCCAGGATCACGGCTCCCCATCGAAGTGAAGACTGCCTCACACTATCTCCATTGCACTGACGTCCATATTTTGGCGAGGATGATACGGATACCGCGGCTATTCGTCTATATCACGTATATAACATACGTGGACTGCCTTAGCCTACAATCGGTCTGTCCGATATGTTCGTTTTGTTGATTTGCATTGATGGCGTTTTGTAATCACTATGATAATGTATACCAGGCATGGCTTCTTAAGAACGCCATGACACGAGGTGAAAGCTTATGGAACGCGTGTCAACGCTTCCGGTTTACAGCCGAGATCACCGTTACATCCACAACCATCTGTTCTATCTATATCTCGCCAGACACGCCTCCTACTATCTTCATTGCACTGACGTTGACCATGATTATGGCGAGGAAGGTACCGTTATTGGTTTCAACTTCTTTGCGACGATGTGGTCGGGATGTGAACGCACGGTTTCGTGGTCAGCAACCTAGCAGTCACTACACCAATCTGTAATGCGACACAAACAAAAAATAATAACTGCGCTAATCCACTGCACTGTCCAAGATTGCAAAAACGTAAGATTTCCAGAGCGCAACATACATTAAGATCTCTCCACTTGAAAGTTTACTCAACTAATTAACAATGACATCAGCTTATTAAGTGTTACATATTTTCAACATTACCATAATATAAATCTTCTATTCTTAAGAATACTCTGTGCATTGACTCTCCAAAAGCAACTGTATCTAACGCCATCTCAAGTAGTCAAGCCATATAAACCATAATAAAAAGCATTTCAAGATTATAGTCATACTTTATGAAGAAGGGAACTCAAGAAGCAACAGCTGTCCCATAGAATTATCCATTAAACTCTTCACAATGTTTACAAGACAATATTAATATTACAGCTCATAACTGACATTAAATTACTCTACTGAGGCTGTTCTAAATTCTCCCTACGACTTCGGACTTACTTTACACGATATGCATCTACAGGCTGGACAAGGAAATACTGAGACTAACAAAGTCAAGCGCCACACTATTCTTGATTCGCCGGGCGTCTAGGTTCGATGCTAGAGCCTACAGAAACCATTTTCAACATCTTTGGTATGGTATCAGGATTTGACCCCAGGGCCTATTAGTTATGTGACTGATGATCTACATTACACCACATAGCATGAACAGGCGAATTGAATCGCAAAAATCAGAATCAAATCCATTCACGAATGGTTCGAATCGTTTCAAACGCAATTTCGAGTATGCATATATTGCACCACCCACTGGACAATATTTGAAGAATTTTTTATGTTGGCAGCTAGGCTTAGCCTACGCGACAAAAACTTTTACCTTGTTCAAATTTGGTCCGGTAGACTCCATGGACATCATTCTAAAAAAAGACTACCTTTAACTCACTTCTGCCACCATGTGGGTGTAGATTCAAATGACTAGCAAAGTCACGGTCCACAGTCACTGACTTAATGCTGCCACCATGTGAATGTAGTTTCAGAAAAACTACAAGAGACGATTTTGAGGCCGAATAAGGGCCTGGCATAGGAATGGGAGGTTTATTGAAGCATTGACACAGACTCCATTCCAAGGGAATTCTATCCTTACCAGATAAAAAGCAGAGCTCCAAAAACTTGTGATTTACGTTCCAATAAACTGAATTGGACATTAAATCTGAGGCGACCTATTCCACCTATTACTGTTTGGATCAAAGTAGATTCACCACAGATTTCACGTTCAGTATATATTGCAATATTCACAAGATTTCGAAGCCCATCTGCTTCATGAGGTTAAGATGGAACCCCTGGAATCACCTGATGAGGGAACGGAGTTTGTGAATGCTTTAATTGTCAATAAACCAAGGCTGGTTGTTAAATGTATATTATGGTGAATCTTCTCTTCGATATCTATTGAACGTCCACCATCGGCTCCATTACATATTCTTCAATATGTATTTCATTAAAGAAAAATGTAAACCTTACCTATTTAGTAGACACCCGTCTTGAGCAGTACAGTGTTTAGTGAATGAACTTTCACCTCATTTAGTTTATAGATTAGAATTGCACTGAAGTATTAATAACACTGGAGAAACAGCAAAACAAAACACACGTTTAATTTCCTTAAACCAACTTAGACAAAATGCTTTCTTTGACAATAGGAGTAGCAAGTTATATACATGTAGGGCAGCACAAGCGAACCTGACTTTCTCATTTTCACAGCCAAAAATCAGCCCAATAGATATACTTTTTCTGGTCAAAAGGAAAGGACGTTGCTTATTTTGTTTTAATTTACACAGACCCAGATGATGTGCATATGCAGGCTGGACAAGGAGGCTATCACAGTCAATCGCCACCCCTCTGCACTATCCTCAATGCGTCGGTCGTTTAGCGAGGCCATCATATCAAAGTATATAAACGGCCAGGAATAAGTATATCAATGGAGTTGCTTGTTGGTCATAGGCTTACTGGTACAGTACATGACATATATTTCTCTTTGTGACAGCCATAAATCAGCCCCATCGATATACTTTTTCTGGTCAAAATCATCTCAAACTATTTAACAACATAATTCAGATCACAATAGGCCTACTCGAAAAGATTCACCGCAAAAACATAAAACGTTGGCTGAAGCTGAATACAGACTAAAATCAATTAAAACTTGCCTATTATAACCAAACCTATATAATAATCTTCTGAACTGCTTTACCATTCAAAAAGGTTGTGAAGGTCGTCAGATTAACTTTCGCAATGCCTGGGGGATGATTTGGTAGATTTTATCACATAAACCGTCGCTATATCACAGCAATAACTCTTGCTGATAAGGACTCTGGTATCAACACAAGCAAATAGTTGTACAAACACTCATTGGAAATATAATTTGACTTGGTGAAGGATTAGGGCTCTGAAAGTGTGCAGAAATTATTCCTATTATACAAAGACTTGGCCAATTATTTTTACGGAAAGAGTCACGCCTTTTGATAACAAGGAGGCTTTGCAACTTGCACAAACATACAAAAACATACACACACACACGGCATTATGGTATAGACCAGCAACTCCAATGATTACATATATACAAATTGCACATGATTTCAGTTCAGATTTTGAGAAGGAGATCAAAACAATATAATAATTATGGAGATGATCGAAATGTAAAATATTTTTCAATGAAACGTCTTCATACAGTTCCACCTTTCATTTAAGACATTACATCTCGACAGCAGGCATTAAAAATTAAAGGCTTGTCTACACTGAGCATAAATCTTAGTTTGCTCTCGTTGCGCTCAACATTAAGTCAACATTAAGCTTGCTCGATGAGTGTAGAAGTTTTGACGTCGAAGTCCAAATCCCTACCACTTGACGTTTCACAATCAAGTGTGTTTAAAACTGACTTCTTTCCCATAGTTTTCCACTCTCTTCCACGTGTAAGCTCAATGTGAAACTGGCTTTAGTTTTTGGATCACTGGATTAATGCTATTTGGAAGGAGAGTGTTCAGTGTTGTATGAATAAATTTTATGTTCAATGTCAACAAGGCTTGAATGATTTGTCTTTGCTGGTACAGGCACTAAAAGTTAGATAATCCCCTCACTCACACATATACACACTTAATAGAATGTTCAGTAACTTTCACCCTCACCAACCGCCTTTACCTTTCTTCTTACGACTTCTCGTAGTCTGCTTTCCTTTTGGCCTTGCACCTGCAGGAGGTTTCGGAGAGTTAACCTGTGGAGTCGGAGCCGGTTTTGAAGTCGTCGCCGTACCGGCAGAGCTACTTTGTTTCGACATGTCTAAATTGTCGGTAACTGTTGATGAGTGGGCGGCGCCTTGCGTTCCGGTACCGACTCCCTTCTTCTTGTCCCGTCTGCGACCCTTGTAATATGATCGTTCTCGCAATGGGGTCCATCTCTCTGGATCCGGTTCGACAGTCGGGTTGAAATCTTTCGGAAGGAGTTTCTTTTTCTTTCTACGTTTTTTCTTGTCTGTTTTTATCGTCTGGTCGGATTTCGCTTCCGAAACGACCTCTTTTTTCGGTGCTGCTTTATCGCCGGATGCATTCTCTTTCTCTTTATTTCCTGACATTTTAGCTAGCTGTTTTGCTTGTCGTTTAATGTACCGCGGCGCAAGCAGTTGAGTGGCGTTTTTCTCCAATTTTTCCACATCTACTGACACGGACATTTCTTCTAACGACGGTAAGTCTCCACTTAACTGATGTGCTTTGGTCGGGTTGAACATGGAGTACGCAAAAATCAACTGAGCCAATATCTTTACATTGTTTTGATCAACAAGACGTAATTTTTCTAGAATTTCTGCAGCCTGCTCATGCCGACCATGTTTGATTTTATATTGTGCATTTTCCCATAGCAATTTTTTCTGTATTTCATCAGCACTCTGTTTCTTTTTGTGCCAAGCAACTGCATCGTTTAATATCTTAATGGCTTTGGATTCTTTACCCTTCTTCTGCTCGCAAAGCGCAATGAGCAAAGATACAATTCCTGGAGTGCGTGATATCTTATCGATACTCTGCAGTACGTCACAAGCGCGATCAATATGGCCTTGACTGTATAGAAATTGCACAAGAGTGAGTTTGACATGAGTCAAATCAACTGAATGAATATCAGGATCACTATGATTTTCGATGAAATCTTCTAAATATGCGATTGCTTTTTCATGGTTTTTTTCGCGATGTAGCTGAGATGCTTGAATCAAGCACGGTACGTCGCTGTTTTTCTCGTTACGTTGTAGATTTTTTAATAACTTTCTACAAGCTTCCCATTGGTTAGAGTACATGTAAAGAAGAGCCTTGTTTGTTTCCAATAAACTCAACTGCTTTGAGACTAATTTTTGCTGAATTTCTGGAAGTAATGTCGCTTTCAATTTCTTTTTGGAATCGAACACATTCTGCTCTTTGTTGATTGTTATTATATTATTTGATGCGATGGCGACGGTTCCGACATCTGACGGACGTGATCGTAAAACTTGATTGTATATTTTCAATGCTTCTTCACCTCTGCCTTGAAGCTGAAGTGCGTACCCTAATTGTACTAGCAAAGGAGCCAATTCCTCTTGTATTTCATCCTCTTCGCTATCAGGATACTCCGCAAAATAATCTTTGCATGCTTTGATAGCCTTTTCAAGCATTATTTCCCCTTCTTTGCTTTTACCTTTTCCTAACAGCTCACATCCTTTATTGTACATTTGTTCGTACGAGTTTAACGGAATTTTAATCTCTGTTGATTGGTTCTTCCAGAGAGCCATTGAAGCTGTAGCAGCAAGTAGATTCGCTTTGCGTTCGCTCTCATAATCGTCAGCGCACTCTTTAATCAGTTTTTTATACAAAACCAAAGCCTCTTGGTAATAACCAAGTTTGAATAGAATCTGAGCCTTTAGCTCCATTTCTCTGTTGTCCATTTCCTCTGATTCATTTATAGCATCAAGAGCATCATCCATTTGAAATAAACGAAAATGGCAATACGCTTTCTCAAAAATTAAAGCGTTTTTTATCTCCGGTGTGGATAAGATGAATTTTATCGCCTCTTCAAATTGGTTTAGATAAACTAGGGCGACAACTTTGCAATGCATCGCTTTTTCATCTTTATTTCCATCTTTCGAATGGATTATTTTGTTACTGATCTTCAGAACTTGCTTATAGTCAGAAACGTGGATTGCTTTATTGAGCTCAGAAAACATCGACTGAATAGGACTCGGTTCAGTCATTTCGGTGGTTTTCGTCCAGAACTATCTCTCAAATTGTACAAAAGCAATAAGCTGATTATACAAAAAATATTAGAGAACTCGTAGCATCTGATTTTACGATCTTTTCAGTATTCATTTTGCTTCAAGGCTATCCTATGAGGAGTGACTTGTGCCACTGAATCTTAGGACAGGGTACGAGTGCAGGCTAGTGACAGTGACCAGACGGGTGAGCGATAACTGCTCATATTCGGCCCGTAATCCCGTAATAATACCCTAGCTGGGCAATCAGGATATATATATGAGGCGCTAGAACGTAGATGACGCCAAGGCACTTGAATATAGCCAAAAACACAGCGCAAACGCAACGCCCGAATGCGCGGTGCGGCAAAACAAATTTGCCTAGTCAATGGCGCATAACAATACCGGCCTATTAGTTGAGCTAGCCTCCTTGCCTTTCGTCTATTACTCTAACTTCTGGAGTCTTCTCCCCCATTGCCTTGAACCTCGATCTAATTGAACGAAAACAACAAACAGGAAAACGCGGGATAAATCTCCCAGCACTCCGTGGAGCTGTCAAGCTCTGGCGCGGTGGTGGACACCACCGTATGAAATGGCGTGTCAACATAAATTTATTTCTTGCCATATTATAAAGTATCCGGATAGACATGGCGACACGATATTTGCGAAAATAACATGATGATAGCTTCATTGTCTCAAAAATTTGGGATATAATATCTTAGGTTTACATTAAAATCATATTGAAGAGTGTAGTTAGATAAAACTTTCTTAACGAAGCTCCGGTGTTAGGTCGAAATGTGTAAGGAAAATTTGAATTTAAGAATAAACTTTGACATACAATACTTTATTAATAGTAAAATACCACAAAAAATTGAAATTGGACACATAAATTTAAAAAAAAAGCCAATGATAATAACTACAGCTGTCAAAAAGACATAAAAATCAAATTTTATGCATGATTTGTCTCAATGTTAAAGGTCAAATATTGTGTTGTTATGACAATGAAGCGTGAAGTTTACAAGCCGGATGTTTTTGGAGCGCAGGTCTGGAGTTCAGTAGTTGATCGCGATGGCTTTTTTCGGGGCCACCCAGCTTGGATATCAAAACTCGATAAAGTCTCGTGTTTGTGATAAATCAGATGACCTACTAAGTACAGGTGAACCGCAATTTTTCACTATTACTCTGGTACAACTTTGGAATCAGGTCTTACTAACACCTAACGGCACGCCATGGCCGGGATACGAATCACGTACGTGAAAATTTACTTAAAAACTGAACCGCCTCCATGTTATCAGGTCTGTCTGAAGTCCCAGAGAAGGCTCCCCGTCTTCCACCAGTTCCACACACAGGAAGGGTGGTTGATCACTACAACAACTATACCGATCCAGAAAAAGGGAATGAAAGAAGTTATTCAAAACATATCACTTTACTAAAAAAACACGTACGACCTCAACAAGGTAGGTTGTTATTAATAAAGTAATATATCTTCTCCTCAGCTAGGATAGAAAGACTTAGACTTAGTTAGACTCTTAGACTTACTTTCGTTAAGAAACTCATACGGTGCCATCAGACCGGGGCGACTTGAACCGGGACGTAACCGGTACGTTCGATTCAACGTCTGAGCCATTTTTAGGCTTGTACAGAACCGGTACCGTAAGGAAACATTTCCTGCAACCAGTAAAAGTAATGCTTCTCAGTCCTCGAAGGCTGCAGCCCTTGGTCTGTTCATTTGTCTGTCATTTAGTGGCACCTGACTAACATTCGTAAGGAAGATCATCACAGCTTCACAGGTTTAACATCCTGTCCATTGAGAGATAGTAAGAATCCTTAAGCCATGGCACATGACTGATATATTGTTTGTCTGCCATCGGCTCCTTTCTTATGATTAACATTGTCACATTGTTTCAGCTCCCAATGAATTATATCGTGTTCCGTTAACGGATGCCAACAACTCTGGGTGGTTAGTACCAAACGACGGTACGACTCTAATAAGAGAGAAATATGATTGGGCATTCACGCCACGTTTCGTTCACGTCAACAGTCCAATGACACGGTAAGTGAAAGCATTTTTTATAGTTTAGGTCAAGGTGTCCTGAATAGACGGTAGTGGAGCCGATGGCGGGTAATCAATAGATATTGTTAAGAAGATCACCACAGATTTATAGTCCAGTCTTAGTTTATTGAGAATAGAACATTCACAAGCTTTCTGAGCTCCGCTCCTTCGTCAGGTGAAGATGGAATGAAGAGGAAATGAAATAAACATCGGCGTTAAATGTAGGTGAAAGGTCACACAGCTGCCGAAGCTACTATACCAAATCCCTAGAAACTTAATGCGTCGCTGTGACGATTTATATCTAATATGGGTTCAGGCGGCTGGACGGAATGGCTGGACGTTAAATCTGTGGTGATCTTCTTTACAATATCTGAATAGAGGGGTGATAGTGATAGTTAAAATTCTTACACCATGGCACATGCTGATCCAAAATCTAGACAAATATAAAGGGCATCCAGCATAGAAATCATTGCCCAATAAGGAATGTTATGATCCGCGGTGGCCACACACCGAACAATGTCAAAAGCGCCAGGTAAATAGTGTATTGATAAATATTGAAGAGTGTAGTGGATCCAATTGCAGACGATCAATAGATATTGTAAAGAAGATCACCACAGATACTATACCAGATATTTAATCTATGGTGATCTTCTTGCTAATTATTATAATAGCTGATAGCAGACAATGACTTACCATAGGTATGTAAATTTTTACCTTAGTGTTCAGCGCAATTCTGTCATCTTTTTAGTGTTTTTATCCCATTTTCAACATATGAAAGTGCATCGTTCTGCATCATAGAGATGGTGCAAAGTCAAATTTGCGAGTAGAGGACATGAATTTGCAAAACACTGCCATCATGGTTGGGTGCACTTTTTTGTGTTACACAGGAACCTTATTTTGTCTTTCTGTTGCAGATTTGTAGATAACATGGCGCTAACGAACAGAGAATTCTCCTTATTCTGAACATGCATCAATTTATTTATTTCAAGAAAATATCTTTTCATCTCATAACATTCCTGTTTGTGATTGGTTTGAAAAATTTCAAAATAATTTCAATTCCATCTATGATTGGTTGAAACATTCCAAAATATGCCAATTCTGGTTGTGATTGGTTTAAAATTATCAAAGTATTTTTGTGATTGGTTGCAAATTTTTTGAAAATATCACATTCTATTTGTGATTGGTCGAAATTTTTTGAAATATTCACGATCTTAAATCTGATTGGTTGGATTTTATTTCTATAACTTCCCTTTTCTGGTTTTGATACACATTTATCAGTTTCCCTTGAACTTGCCCAAGGGTTACAATTGAATGATCTCTGGCCGCGCAAACAGTGTTAACTCTGATAGTAATACACACTTTTTTCATTGTAATTGAACCGACATACTCTATCTATTCACGTTAGTAGGGTGAATAGAAACACACCAATTTAGGTAGGACGACTCGGTGACGCTTGCGTGCCCGCGGGAGCCAGTACGCGCTCCAGATTTGCTCAGGGGATCGGGAAATTGTGGCGCCCAGTTTGTTTAGAAAAATGCATGGTTCCGAACAAGGCCTAGAAACTTGGTAGAGAAAAGACGTGAAACTATTCTAAATTATGTATGTATGTATATTCATTCACCACTTGAAGAGTAAAAAATCAAAGCGAGAAACTATTCCTATTACACAAAAAACTACACAGATTGGCAAGGAGATGAGCCAAATACGGCTACTAACACTGCCCTTGAAGAAGCGAGATTAATTTACTTCAACTAAGTAGGAAGGAAGGTGAATTTCGATATAGGCCTCAATAATCAGCCGATATTCATTATTTCTCGATTATCGATATCGGCCACCACTCATTCTAAAGGCTGATTATCGTATAGGTTTAGAAATAACCACGATATCGATCGATCTCTAGTCCTTAGTTTCACGTGACGTCTTCACAATTGGTAGCCTACCCTACTAACTTGAATCAAACAACAGGGTAGCATAAACAATTGATGTACGTCACGTTAACCAAAGCAAACGAATGCGGCGGTGTGCTGAAGGTCATTGCCCCCAAGAGTAGGCCTACCGCGGGGTGTCTCGGCGTCTTCAAACATTGGCACTATTATCAACTAGCTACACAATGCCATTGAAATTGTCGGAGCGATTCAAACGAGACAGACTCCCCAATGTCAATTATACTTTTACAATCATATTAGTCTGATAAATATAGAGCATTATATGAGTTTTATTTGCTCTGTTTGTCGTTCATAGAACCTATCTACTGTATGTCAAACCTTGGCAGAGAAAGAGGTCGCTCTGTTTTATTGTCCATCCGAATGTATTAGAAAATTTGTTTACAAGTTTGTGAAGTAGGCTAGTTTCGATCAGAACGCCAGCAGGCGTAGTGAAGATAGGGAGTCGTGTTGGTATTATTGGCATTTTGACTACAAGCACGCCTGGTGACACTATACGCGTGTCGATGTAGGTATTCCGAATTACAGCCCGGATCACTGTTACAGAAGCAACTCATATCGCACTACACCCCGATATCAAGCACAAGTTTGACATCTCGGTCTCGAAACAAACCCGTGCGTGACCTCAGATCAGAAGGAAGACAGTCACGCGACTCCTCCGACCGATGAGCAGTTATAAGACGTATTTTCCTTTGGTCAGAGCAAGTTCGCAACCAACTGCATCTGGGCTGGGTAGAAATATTGTCAAATGTCAACGCACAGCAGTGCATACATGTCATAAGCCGAACATGGACGGTGGCCGAAAAGCGAGGTTGCGTGAGAGTATAGGCTACTGCCTTCTATGCATTTTCAGTTACGTCGCATATTTCGAGAAGATGCTGCTCGCTTACGATGAGAATTTAACATCTAAGCCAACAGACCGCAACGTCACCCGTCTATCCATAAAATGATGAATCAGTATTTAACAACTAGAAATTGCTCAATTTCTACAAAGGGATTTCTTCAGTGTAAATACAGTAGCTTTTGGCATAACAAAGCACGGTGTTGTTACCAAAGTATTCTCGCCAATATACATAAAATTTTAAGAGGATTTCTACATACAACAGTCTATACATATTCATGGAAGAGGTTATGTCACTTTGAGTAATGCGCTTCATTCTAGTTTTAATGTCAATGTTAATGATTTAAAGTTAAAGTAAAAGTTAAAATTTTCCAGAGTTTTCTACTTTTCTACTAAGCAATAGTCAGAGTCTAGTGAGTAGAGTCACCAGCAATCGCAAAAGGCCTATTTGCGAGAGGTTATGAGGTTATGTTACATTGAGCGACGAGCCAATTCATTCTGGTTTGTCAATGTTAAAGCAAAGTCGTTGGTTTGACGCAGTCAAGAAGATGTACCGCAGTGCAGACCTTCTACCGATCAGAAAGTGGACTATCAAGCCACTCAATCAAGAAGTCATATGTCAGTCGGAGTATTATATGTAGGCTTCGGCTACCGTAAAAGATGATAGCCCAGATTTTTCCCCGAATCTTTCTCTCTCTCTCTCACTCGTACTTAAAGTGGCCTACAGGAATGGCAGAATCATATGGACCTCCCAGACGGTGGATAGGGCGGCTATACTCTTTATAGGCCTCCTGTGAAAGAAAATATTTCTAGTAAACGGAAACTTTAACTCTCTCTCTCTCTCACTCTCAAATCTTGTTGCCTTACTCACAGTGCAGGAATGATAGACTACTTAGACGTACAGCATGTCTTCCACGGCAAGTAATGAGCCTTCAGAAAATGGTGAGGAGCATAAATGGATAAGTCTGATCGGGTTGGTGTTTGTGCTACTGGTTGCGATCGTCACGGTCAGCGTTGTGGGTTACCACTGGTGTAAAAATAAGTAAGTTATGAGCCGCCGTTCTTCTGTTTCGTCTGTTCTATTTTGGCTATTGCTTCTATTTACATGCGCGACATCGATAGGTGGTCGAACGTTTGTCGATAATTGCCTGATTGCCTGATTGATTGATTGATTGCCTGATTGCATGATTGCCTGATTGCCTGATTGATTGATTGATTCGTTGCCTGATTGCCTAATTGCCTAATTGCCTGATTGATTGATTGATTGCCTGATTGCCTGATTGCCAGATCGATTGATTGATTGATTGATTGATTTCTGAATTACGTATTAATTGCACCGCTCATTTACCCGAGTGGTTTGACTCTGAGCTTTCTCGTCAGGGAGGTCGGAGAGGAGTGCGGAGTATTATGATTGTGATAGTAAACCGTGCTATTAAGCGGAAATATCGGCACGCGTAGGCCTACTTACCACTGACCTGGCGCCGCCTTGCATGGGCGCCATAAATTCAAAACAACAACAATTCCAACTCCATACTCCATAAGGCGCGATGGTTTGTTTGGGCATAAACTGATGATGTCGTAGCCAGAATGTCATGCCAAGTAGCGTCACTGGGTGATATATATTGCCTATAGGCGTATATCCCTCGCTAGACGGCTAGCGCATTGACGATAGTGAGTTCGATAGCCTTATCGGACTCCTTCAGCGCCTTCTTGTACGGCCTGCATATGCCTATTATGCTCGCATGCTATCCATATGCACCTGTATAAGTGTGTGTGTATATCACGTGAGTCTGTGTAAGTGCAGCAAAAAACGAATATGATCTAAAATAAAGCGCCTTTCATTTCCTTACCGCAACTCAAGCAAGAGACGGACACAGTATAAATCTTATTCAGAAAGACACCCGACTCTGATAGAATAGAAGAGCCACCGGAGCAACACGACAGACCACTTCCAAGCGTCGGATCAAGTCTTTAACTACAGCCAGGAAACTTAAAAAAAACGTCCAATATAAGCTCCGAAGAAACTACAGCCCACCGACCAATAATTACAACCACCATAAATGTAAATAAAGGAATATTGTTACGTTGAATGATGTCAATTGCGGCCGACCGCGTTAGAGAGTGTTGCGACAGTTTTTTAGTGCAGCCAGGTTTATAGCAATATACTGATGGTAGGCCGGCGATCACTTTCGATAGATATATCTAGAGAGTGTCACGACAGTTCTAACGTCAAGCCAAATTTGTCGCGGGCTATCACTAGATTGATATAGAGAGTGTCATAACATCCAGCTAACTAAACAAGAGAGGAACAGATGTAAATTTTAAAGCTTTAGGTTGCTAGTAGTGACGGCATTACTATTTGCATCCGATTCTTTGTGACGATAGAATGCTTACCTATGAGTGCTGAACTGACTCTCAAGGAAGCAGAAACAAACAAAATAGTTTGTTTGCTCGAAATGTAAGTACTCAGAAGATAAAAACTAGGTTGCCAGATTTTCTCAAACGAGCATAGACGATCACACTTCAGTTGTTGTTTGTTTGTTTTGGAATTTTTTCACCTACCAAAGTCATTTAAGCCAGGTTTACGGTGTACGTGTCAATGCGTGTCCAATTTTTAGCCTGGATCACCATTACAACCCTTACAACCATTACAATCACGACTCTCCGCACTTCTCCGGGCAGGGAAGATGAACGAATACGAATGGTACATACTTTACACAATAGTGTCGGCACCGTAACATATGGTATTTTGCGATCAGAAGGCGAACAATCAAGCCACTCGACCTGGTATCTGGCAAGACAGGAATTGAGTCACTGAGTCGCTGTTTAATTAGCGAGTGTACCGATTACGCGAAGTAGGTACTTCTCGTGGTTAATATTTACCCATTTACGTCATTTGCTACAGAAGTCACAATGATGAGGAAGGGACGCTACAGTCAGTAACGTATCAAAACTGGAAATAGTCGAGCCGATGGTGGACGATCCAAGTAGCAATAGATTGAATAAGTCACCAGAGATCTAACGTTCAGTTTAATGGAATATAATGATCAATCTTCGGAGACCGCTCCTTTACAACCTGAAAAAGGACAGGATCTCGGATAGCTTGTGAATTACATTCCAATAAACTGCATTGGACGTTCAATGTAGGGCGTCTTATCCTATTTATTACCAGTCAGTATTACAGTACCCGAAGCATATACTGTAGTGAGTGTAGTGAAGCCAATGGCGGTCGATCAATAGATATCGTAAAGAAGATTCACCACAGATTCAACGTCCAGCTTTTTCAATAAACGAAGGCTGGACGGATATTTCCTTGAAAGCAGCCATACAGGAAGAATGAATACGGTGAAGCGTCGGTAGATTTGCATGACACGAAAACGCAGCGAACCCAGGAAGCTCCTTGCCTTGCTCTGTACCCAGTCATAAAAATGCGAGCGTCGCTATTACGTGGCCCGCGTGTGAGGTTGTCAAGGCTTGCGCATGGAACGTCACGCGTTATGAGGCCCACACATGATGGCCTATGTACTGTACATCTTTGCCACGAATGGCCCATGCCGTATCGCACTCACGTGGGCCAATTACGGCCCAAGTAGGGTAATTCGGCGCTCAGAAATCAGGAATGTCAGAAATGTACGCTGGGTCGCCGCTTGGCTGGCCCGTGCGTGTCGCAAGTGTAAACACCGGGCTAAACCTAAAATATCTATAATTGGTACTTCAAGTATTAAAGCTAAGCGATGTTAGTTGAAATGGACCTAAATGGAAAAACCACCACAAATATGAAGTATTTCAGGAATTGTAGCGCGAGGTTCATGTAAGGGCAAGGGGTTCACTGCGAGACTCAGGATTTGATCAAATGAACCTGCGTTAATGACTAATCAGCCTAGCAGCCACTCGAGCCGTAATCAATAGGATTAGTTTTCTAATATGTATGATCGACAGGGATTGTTGATCTGTGTTGTGATCATACTATGGGAGCAGCTCCGTTGAGATCCGATTCTTGTTTCTAGTATTTGTTCAGAGCGACTCTTCTGTAGTTCCTAAAAAAGGCTCGGCGTACTTTTGTGTATATCGGATCGTCTGCCATCGGCTCTAATACTGGAACGGAGGCTGGACGTAAAATTTGTGGTGTCAACGTACGTTCGTGTCCGCCCGTCCGCCATCGGCTTCATCGGCCGGAGGTTCAATTTGTGGACTTTTCGAATGCATATTGGCAATCGAGCATAGAGCATTGGATAGTTCATAGTCAACGTTTTTGTGATATTGCGATTTGCACAAAGTTCTTGGAATGGATACCACGAGACTGATTGAATGTGAGTATATATAAAATATTTCCTCGCAAGTCCACGCTCTTGCTGTCGGAATTCCTAGCGGGTATAAGTAAGTGTTGGCCGCCGTCGTGTATAAATTGATTAGTAGTGGTAGACTGCACACCATGTCATCCATTCCAACTTTCTCTACAACCCCCCGAAGGGTGTCTGCTATTTGGCTGCGCTCTATAGTCACGAGGACCCCCAGAGCGTCTCCATACGAAGAACAAGTGTCATAATTTTTATAGAATTCTACGCCAAATGGGCGAACTTTGTTAACCAACACACTTCACGGCCGCCCATACATGCATGGCGATCTATATTCCTTTATACTCATGAAAAGCCTCGGGAAGTCTCCATACGAAAGAACCAGTGTCATAATATCTGAAGGGTTCTACCCCAAAGGGGCGAACTTGTTTAACCGACTTTTGGACACAGCAGCCTCTGTTGTTGACCATGCATGCCTGCCTATCCCTAAACGTGCGAGTGCTACTACAGGTAAATCAGACTCCAGCCAGATTGCAATTAATATATCCGTGGCGTATATTACGCGTGTTTCACAAAAAATAGGGGTCGACTGATTAATCGCCCTGGTGGATTTTCGAGGCCGAAATTAGTATTTTTGCGGGTGAGGAAGTAGGTATTGGATAACGGTCTCGATAACCGGCAATTATCTACTTTGGGCTGCGGTCACTCACAGTCGACCCGACCGTTCAGTTGGCCGAGTGGTTTAGACTGTCCGCTTTCTGAATCGGTTCGATTCCCGGACCGAGTCAAATCGAAGACTTTAAAATTGATATCCATTCCTTCCCTGCTTGGCAGTCGGTTTCGGGGAAGTGCGGAGAGTCGTGGTTGTAATAGTGATCCGGGCTACAAACTGGAAGTATTGACCGTAAGCATTGACCTGGCGTAAATGACCCTAGTAGTTGAAACGCCATAAATTCCAAATAAACAAACAAACTCGCAGTCGACCACCATAAGTGGATGCCGATCTTTTCTATGCGATATTTGAAAATTTGTAATTACTGTTGCGCTTACAGCGACAACACCCGTGGAAAATAACGTAACTCCGACTGACGGCACAAGTATTCTCGTGATCGTACTATCCTCAGTGATAAGCTTCATTGTGGTTTTGGCACTGATCGGATTGGCGTACATGCTTTACAAAAGGTAAGCTATCACATTCTTTAACCTGTTGTTATTTGGTCATGCTAATACCCGACCACGACCATTTTCTATCGACCACACTTCATCAACGGTTCACGATCATACATATATCGGCCACTGGCTGTTTTGTGGCTGCCTATGAGGTCTAGCCCGAAGAAAAGAAAAAGCCACGAAATATTTGTAATAGATCAGATATCGGTCGGTTTCAAGTTGTGATCTGCGCTATAAACCAGGAATATCGATATGCCTACTAAATAAGCATGGGTGTACATGACCTTAGTAATTGACAACATCATATATCGAAAACAACAACAACAACGTCCCGCAACCACTACCAGTATGTCGCGCTACCACCACCATTACTAGCCTTCTAGCCTTATATAGAATCTTATATTATTCAGTCGGTCCGCACCTATGACTGCAAGAGACTTATACCCATCTCAGTCTGCGCCTGGTCGTTATCTAAGACGCGGAGACCCATCAGATTTCAGAGACTACCGACAGCAACAATCCATTGAAGGGAAACTCACAGAACAAGACGAACACGACCGTGACGATACAGGAAGTACTAATGCTGAAAGCAAGCAATCAAATGGAGCGAAGTCTTTAATTAAGCAATCACAAACGTCCTACTCTGTGCTGCCTTGATTAAACGCCTCCGCTTATTGAATGGCTTGGCCTTGCAGGAAAATTTTTTCAAAATTGACTCTAGACATTTCCAAGACTTTTATCGCACAACTCTCTGATCTTCTTATCTGGGGGGTTCCGGGTTCGATTCCCGGCCGACCCAAACTGTTGCCAATAAATTGGTTGGATAAATTAGATCTTCCAATCAGTAGGCGGACTGTCAGAAAACTGAGCGATGTTGCACGACAATATTTGCCGCTGCAATATGCGGTGATTTAGAGGTGATTCTATATTTGGATGGTGCGCATAACCTTATTACACTGTGAAATATTGACTACAAACATGATTCTGATGGCTAACATGTCTAATTGTCTACATATATTTATTGGCAAAGCTATCGTAATAGAATAGTGTATAGGTAATAATAATATCCACGAACGCATAGGTTTCGTGATATATCATCATAAGTATACGTAGGGTGAGTCATTTGCTCGCTTCAAACTAGCAGGCTACTGGAGAAAAGCATCACCAAACGCGCTTGCATGTGACTACATTTAGTAGGCCGACTGGTGTTGTGAGTAACTGGAACAGGCGATCAACACTATCAAGTTCTAATCTGCTAGCCGTAAGATGTGAGATTAGGCCTATAGACTGAGCGTGCATATGGCACTGCAGAGTCAAATTGTTGATCGCTTTGAGTAGATATATCGAACTAACTCTCGTTAGTGGCTACGCTGGCTAACTACCAATATATAGGCGTCAATATATTCACTGAGAACAGGCCTTGTTGTGAGCGAGAGGTGGGCAAACTTCTTTGGCTCGCGGGTTTCATTGGGATGGGTCAGACCATGACTAGATAGAATGCTTTGGTAAGCCTACCTCATTGAAGACTAAATTCCACATCATGGGATATGGAAAAGAGATGTGTAATTTTTTAAATGAATATTCTTGCTAGACTTTAGTATTAATATCAGTCACTGAGTTACCATATCTCTAGTCTATGAAGCATTAGGTTCGCTATTGGCCTGTTGGAGGCTAACCCGACGTAACTTGTCGTATGTCAACAGTGGTGAATGGGATTGGGCGAATTACCTCAAGCAAGTCGAGTCAAGAGCTTGTCTAGTGTTGTTAACTGCACGATTCAAGTACGCTAGAAAAACCTCGTCGAGCTGTTGCGCTAAGGTCATGCGGATGTGCATTGAATATAGGCTATGATACTGTTTTTCAAATACCTGTAGGTCTTCAGTGTACGCTGTACACGTCCGTTGTACGGAGTAGTCGTGTAGGTAGCGATAGCAGCTAGTTGATGGATGTAGTGTCAGGTAGCTAAGTAGTAAACGGACAGATATATTTTTTGACGGAATAAGGTATTGTCAGAAATACAGCGATACGGCCTAGTGCCCTAGTGCGTTGGCATTCGGTCATCAAGTCAAACGCATCAGACATAAATAATAATATAATTAGATGACGGTAGCAGTGTGATTAGTAAGACCGGATCGTTCGCCACCGGCTTCACTACGTTTTGAAACCTGTACCGAAGGATAGTGGAGCCAATGGCGAATTTGAGATGTAAATAAGCTGCGCTGCTGGGCAAAGTTACCAAGCAGTGCCTTAACGCTCGCAGTCCTACCGGTACTTCATAACTAAAGCTAGATACTCTATCGTCCATAGCGGACAATACGTTTCTGCTGTTTTAAAGCTGGTATATGTTCTCTAGTAAGGCTGTACTTATCGCTTTTGCAGAGGATTACAAGTTCGTTGCTTACATCTTCTCTGGCATTAGGCTCTATACAGGACGTACGCACAATTATTTCACACCCGGAACAGTGAATAATGTCATCGACTGCGTCATACGAAGGTGGAAATCAGAGTACCGGTACGTCATTTGATTAGATTAGGCCACCCACGTGATAAAAACGCGTGCATATTTTCAGATGCGACGTTGAGTGGTAGTCGAGTTGATAAAAATCTTGACCTTGCGATCCATCCTCTTATCCTCAGTTTTATCATCATGGTAGTTTGCCTCAGCGGATTGTTCATTTCTTGCGGAATATACTTGAAAAAGTAAGATTGCTCCTACTATAAGCTATGCCTGTGTTGCACTGACACAACAGAATGCAATCTAAATAATATATATGCCTTGGAAGTGTTGAAATTAACCTAATGGTTATAGTTGAAACATATTTTGTCTGCACATGAAGAATATAGTGGAGCCGATGGCGGACGATCAATAGATATCGTAAAGAAGATTCACCACAACCTTGGTTTATAAAAAATTATAACATTCACGACTTTCAGAGCTCCGTTCTCTCTCACTATCTTCACCTGACGAAGGAGTGGAGCTCCAAAAGCTTGTGAATTCCCAATAAACCAAGGCTGGTCGTTTAATCTGTGGTGACTCTTCTTTACGATATCTGCACGTCGACATAATAAGTCCACGTCCACTTGCTCGTCTGCTTTCCATGCAGACACAGTGATCGGATCTGAGGCGCTATGACGTGTTCACGGCGTCACTACTCATATCGTTACCGTAGCTACGCGTAACCACTGAGGCTGATTTCTAGTGTTGAGCACAAGAAACCTTAACGCATATAAATCCTGGTGTACTACTTTCATTGAGTATAGCGTAGTAACTTAGATTTAATTCACTGGCAATTTCAAATAGAAAGACTCATGCAACTAACAACAAACTGGCGTAAACTACCCGAAGCGATGAACGCATCAGCTGCTCAACGGATTACTGCATCTCTAACGCACAATAATGTGAACACTGAAGCCAAGCTGTACAAACTGTATTTACGGCAATCGATGAGCGACTAATGATTGCAGCGTACTCTAATAATAGTCGTCGCATAGGCATGGTTGTCGCTTACCAAATCATCACAATAACCAAGCTTTGGGGTCAATCACTATGCATATAGTCAGTGCAAGTCAACGAGCGAATGGTAGGCCTACACACAGTATGCTTGCGCATGTGCGCACGCAGCATCTTTGGGGAGATCTGTTGTACTGTAGATGAGACAGGGAAGCAGACCCGGCGGATTTGTTGTTTATTTTTAAATGATGCCGTTTCGTTGCAGGAACCCACAACAAGACGAGAAAGAAATCACTAAAATAGAAAAGCCACGAAAGTCAAAAAGCCGAAAACATCGCAAAACACCTTCACCAGAGTCGTTCACTCTTCAGTATTACAACTCCGCTATGAAACAAAGTCCAAAGATATCACGTGACCCGACGATATTTGACATGGAAATGAAAGTTGTAGAAGAAAAACAACAACAAGATTATGTCACGAAGGTTGATTCAGCGGCCACAGCCAACCCTAAACTAGATCTTCCTTGTTACGACCAGCTGAAGACCTGATGATAAATTCACGGTTGGCCAAATTCTCATGTAGACGTTGATACGATCGGCACGGTAACTGCGCCGATTCCCTGCTATGTCCCACCTGTCTTTGTCCCGAAGCAATCTTACAGACACTCATCAAGAATTTTCGTTAAATAGGCCTACCGTATTGACCCTACCACAACTGGCAGCTGTAATTGTCGTTTTGTTACTGCTTGTAAGCTGATTCTATAATTTCCCATCTACAGTACGGGTCTCTGCGATAACTTTTAATTAACCAATAAATAAGCTATGCAAACCCATTTTCTGTCCGTGGCGCACAACACCTGTCGCTGAAAAGCGCCGTTTAAAATAATTAAATACACTATACACATACATACTGAACGATATTGAATTGATAAGTATTGCTGATATCTTGTTTATTGAAGTACAAAAAAGTCTTGCTGGTCGAAAACACTACTGTTGTTTTCGCCGCGCATTGAATACGGACTTCAAATGAAATCGTACATTTTTGTACACTTCTAAGACATGCATTCATAGCAAGTTATTAGGATTGTCGATAGGAGCAAACCGCAGGAGTGAGTGGTCTGAATAACCTTGACGAGGCCGCCAAGCAGCTGCTGTCCAGCTGCTCTGAGGTCTAGACCGAGGAAAAAATTGAAACCAAAAGAAAAAAGAAGGGTCGTCGATTACATCCAGTATATAATAACGTAATTAGCTACCGTATAACGCATACAAGGAAAGATCTGTAATCTCGTAGTTTGGGTTGTAGCTTTCAAATTGTAATCCAAGTTCGAAAATTATTTTCAGTCCTAAAGGTGGGAAAGAGTGGCGGGGTCTATTCGCCCTACAGGGGTAGCCAAGGGTGCAAAGCGCCGAGTGTCGATCAATATGTTGCATGAAATAACAAGGTGGATGCAATGAAATTTTTCGTATGGAGTTGGGATCGCAGGCAGGCGTCCAACCAGGAGATATCAGGAACGTTTAAAGAAGAACAGTACGACTGTCTCTATTTAAGTCTGTATGAAACGAAAAGATTTTTACGAAAAATAGTGGAGCCGATGGCGGACGATTCAAATAGTAATAAATATAATAAGTCACCACAGATTTAACGTCCAGTCCAGTTAAATCTGTGGTGACTTATTATATTTATTACGAAAAGATTTTTGTGATTTCAATTTACGAAAATGGAAAATTAGTCTGATTATTACGTAACGATAAGAAATATTTTTGTTGCTTTTTTGTTTTTTGTCTTTTTTTTATTTTGCCAAGTTTGTTTTTGTTGATTTTCTCTTTTGAATACTAGTAATGAAAACGTAATTTAAAAGTGTACAGACAAAATGCAAGCAACTAGAAGTAAGGCCTGATTAGGCGGCTTCATCATGAAGTCCACAAGCAAATTATGACTTGCAGTAAATCACCAATCCACGTACGATGTCACACACTAACAATCGAATCACAGCAAATTCAATATGCGACATTGCGATCACGGTAAAATTAGGTCACATAAGGCACTGAAAAAGCATGTAGACGACATCCGCGTAACCGACAGTCGATGCTCTCGGTGGTTAAAATTTGGTAGAAGAGAAAGTGAATGACTACAATTATTCGATGAACAAATGAACAAATGCCAAATGTTCATAGGTTGCATGCAGCCGAGATCCGCAATAACACTAAATAGTCTAGATGTTCTCAACAGTTAGTAGGCTACAGTATTTGGTAGGAGATAAAGCCAATAACGAAAACTTATTCAATGAAATCCCGCTTAATAGAGTATAGAGAAAAAAAAATGCAAAAATTTCATTTTTTACAAAAAGATAACTTTTACATTACCAACATATCATGGACCAAGCGAGAATTGGAAAATACCTCGCCAGGAGAGTCCTGTCAGGCAGGCATTTATTGCCCGCGGCAAAAAGGTGAGAGGTCATGAGCTGAATCGGGCTTCACTTAAAAATTACAATGCCAGCTTGAAAGTCATTGTGTTTCGGGGAATTTGCATAATCGCTCGGGTTGTTTATATCGATGAATTGCGGTTGCTAAGGCATAAGATGTATTTACGTAATGATGTGATTGATATTAGAAAAGAATTTTGTCACCACTTCATCTACAAAAAGTACAGTTATGTTAGTCATATTCAAAGTTAGTCCACGGCGAGTCTGTTAGCAATAACTATTCATCATTTCTCGCTTGTTGCAGAGGGACTGCTTGAATCTCGATAACTTCTTTTTCGTTGGAAGCAGGTGGCCAGATTTTAGATTTAGCTTCGTTCAGCTTTCGCATCAGGATCTCCGGAATATCAGAGTACAGGAGTGGGTTCAAGGCGCTGTTAATTGGGATGACGAGCAATCCTGCGGGCAAGTATGCGTCCCTCGGAATATCGACGCCTGAAATTCGTCACGGGTTAGTAGGCCTAAATATACATCCTTTTTCCATTCTACTTGGTCTTGATATCAAGGTAGCCTACATGTTGTTACAGCAGTCAGCTGATGAAACCCGGTCTACGGTTATGATCATCAGGGCAGAAATGAACACTCAAATCAACATGCTCACACTGTGCGCTGTACAGTCTGCGGATGTGCGATGGCAGCTAAATATGAGAGGTTTCTCAGTCAAAGCCGTTCCTAAAGCCTCGCTGAAGAGGGACGGGTTAAATCTAATACCACCGTTCAGTTAGCCGAGTGGGTTGGACTGTCCGCCTTCTGATCGGGATGTTCCGGGTTCGATACCCCACCGATTCAAAATAAAGACTTTAAAATTGGTATCCGTTCCGTATCTGCTTTGCAGTCAGTATCGCGGAAGTGCGGAGAGTCGAGGGTTGTAATAGTGATCCTGCTTATGAACCGGAAGTATTGACATGTGTAAAGTAACTCATTGACCTGGCGTAAATGACTTTAGTGGTTGACAATGACATCAATCCAAAACAACAACAACAAATCCTAATACCTTCGAACGCTACATAGTGAAAGAAGAGTCTCGAAATAACAACTACAGATTTACCATTTATCTGCAGAAATCCCATGGTACAGATTGGTATCCAGCAGAGAAAATCAGACACGACAATTCTGGTCAACTTGCGTTGCATTTTCGCATTTTCCTCTCGCACTTTCTTGCGTCCCTGCTCAGACTCTTGGAAAACCTTCCTTCGCGATGTAAATCTGGAAAACAAGGACCGCCAATAATCGCGCTTTGCGAATTTAGTCCCCATCAAGAGCAGTCATAGTATGTCAGCCCACGCATGACTGGTTTTGAGAGCACGTCAAGGCCAAGCAAGAATAAATCAAATAGGTCATTATTACGCGTGCCGTCATGCGCTGCATCACACCGTCGTTAGCCTATCATTGTTCGTGTCTGAAGGGGTTTAGCCAATCAGGGTGAGATTTTTCGACTTAGTCAGTCTAGGTTTTACGACAATCGATTGTGCCTTATTTATTGAGCGCATCGGAGTAATGTAGGCCGCGGATGAAATGCTCTTGATGACCATGATTTCAAGCCCCGCCAGCTGCAGTAGCCGACTTACCTGTACAGCATCAAGTACAAAATGAGCATTGTCACAAACGCCAGGAAGTTGATCACTAAGAGAAGTAGAGTGTAACGCCAAGCAGGTTCTTCTGTGATGACGGGAAAGAGAGTAGGAAGGCAAACGGTGTGAGTTGAATAGTATCCGAACTCTAGAAATGAAGTCGATGGCTTGACAGCCTTTCCCAGCTTCCTCAATTTTCCCCACTCGGTTGTTCTGGAAGAGGACTCACAATATTATTGAGCGTAACACACAATTCCATTTGTGATGACCTACCCGACAACAGTTACGTTCGGAATCAGACTCAGCCAGTTTATCGTGTAATTAACCTCATTCCAAGAAACTAACTTTAGCAGAACGTTTTCGTTAAATCTGGAAAAAAAATCGCAAATTTTTCCGCAAAACCCATAGAGAAATGGAGGAGTAACATCACGCAAATGAGGGGGTGTCTTGGTCTTTGTCGGAGCAGTATCACCCCCACTTCCCATCCCCTGCTCAGAAAAAAACTGAAATAAGATGAGGAGATCCGGGGCTCAAAAATTGCCCGTCTCATAGATTTTATTCCACCACTGTCTCAAACGATCAGCCCAACTTCATTTGGCAGGACTGTTTGTTATGGTGTCTAATGTCGAGTCAAAATTTTAGCCGTCATGAAACTTTGGTATTTTCGAAGCATTTTTTTCCTATGCTGATCAAATTCTACTATCCTATTACGTGCCAGACTACCTGGTGTCTCATGCGCTGTGGCCTCGACCGTGCTAAACCGTAGGCCGTACATCATGTAATTGACCAAGGACTTGTGCGCCCACTAGCGGTCTCCACTAAAAATGTTCATCGCAGCAACTCGATGTACAGTTTTTCATAAACAGGCCTTCACTGTAGGCCTACGCTGCTTGCATGTGTGAATGTCGTCATTCAAATCCAAATTTTGTTGGAATTTCACTTACTGGATGTTTCTCACGAAGTAGTCCTCAAGTCTTGGAGTCAACGGTATTATTGCCAGAATCACTGACACGATCCATGTAATAAATACGGCTAGTGTGGCAGCTCGAATGTTCGGTTGGGAGAACGGTCTGCAACCAATAAACTCTTTATTGATATCGTCACAAAAACATTGTGCCGATGAGATTTCGTTTCGATAATGATTACGTGATGCGTGCTATCACGCGAAGGCCTACGTGAATTAAGAAGGTCCTCTTCCGATAGGAACGTTTGCTTGGGCAACCGCAATTCAGGATAACTAAATAGGTTTACCTATACCCTGCTGGCAGAGGGCAGTAACTGAATAGCATGGGTACTGCTCGATGCATTGTGGAAAATATTACCCGACGATTTTACTTGTGTTAAGTATCGTTGGTGATTCAAGATAACCGACACGAAGCCCATTTACCTCCGAACGAAGTAAGTTCTGAGTCCTGCAATCAATACCATGGTGAACACAGATTGTTCTGATCCAATCACCAGTATAACTCCCAATACTGAGCAAGTGTTGCTGCTTCTCCAGACGCGGTCTTTTTGGCAATAGTCTTTGTCGAATTGTAATGATTTGATGCAAATAACCAAGGTGTACACCTTAATGCGAATACGATAAGTCATCGGAAGCGTCAACTTTCGAATATATTCACTTACTGCCACAAGAAAGTCGGATATTGATAAGCTCAATATTAATATCTTGAATAGTTTTGTGTGATTAGAGGAATGTTGTCTTGTAGACTTCCGTACCCGGGTCAAATCACGTAAGGTGAATGCAATAACTGTAGAACATCCCATAATGGCGGCTAAACCTGAAAAAATATCAAGCAATGTAACGTAATAAACCTTTTGCACTAAGCATCCGATGCTCACTGGAGCGGAACGTGGTGGCAAGCAGTTATGAGCCCCATTTACCGTAATGCAAAACAGGCAGTTTTGTACCGCGGTTTTTAGAGTAAAAACAATTTCTTTTAGTGCAGGTGAAGTATTGAAAAATTAATTTGCATCTCTTATAGTTGCAAACCGGGCTCGAATATTTTTTTGCAGGCGTCTAAACTAGAAATACTATACGCGATCAAATTCAACTACTTTTCTCGTTTGTGATGCCGCGGTTCGCGGTTCTGGCAGGTTCTAGAAAGGCGACAGTTGGTTGGAAAATGACGAATATCTACGGATAGGAAAGACCTGTTGTCTTGATATTCGGCGTAGATAAAGTAGAATATCCGTAGATCAATTTTCCGCCCGATTGGTTGGTTGCGGTTAAGAGAAGGGAAGTCAGTAGCATGGAGACCGTCACCTGTTTGACACGTAGTTGAGTTGCTTTACCTGCAGTGGCTGTAGCTTTGCATTAGGTGAAGGCAGGCAGTGATTAGTCCTAGTGAAGATTTGCTTTAAATGTGGTACAAGCAAAGAAAATGGAATGTAAATTATCCGAAGAATAAATGTGAGTCAATTTTGAGGTTTTTGACAAACTCTTGTCCATGCATGTGTCTACGTGCCAGTGTGTGTTGATGGTACTTTGTATTGGACGGGATTTTCAACTGCTTAGGTCATGTATATCGGGTCAATGCTTATATTACATGAAAGCGATACTTGCCGTCGTCCCGATCACTATTATAACCACAACATTCTGCACCTCCCGATACTGATTGGCAGGAAGAAGAGTGGAATGGATGCCAATTATAAATTATTTGGTTTGACTCGGTCAGGGATCGACAACAGAACCGATCAAAATAGAGTCAATCAAACCACTCGACTAACTAACTGAGCGTTCAACCGTTCAGTTGGCCGAGTTGGATAGACTTTCCGCCTTCTGATCGGGAGGTTGCGGGTTCTATTCCCGACCGAGTCAAATCGAAGACTTTAAAATTGTTATCCGTTCCTTCCCTGCTTGGCAGTCGGTATCGGGGAAGTGCGGATAGCCGTGATTGTAATAGTGATCCGGGCTATAAACCGGAAGCGTTGACACGTATACCGTGAGCATCGACCTGGCGTAAATGACCTTAGTTGGTGGAAACTGGAAAAAGCCATAAATTTAAAAAAAAAGAAAAAAAGAAATGAGCGTTCACTCCACCCTACATAACTGCATTCCACTTACAGATTAATCTATCACGAAATTACGAAATAGGATTTGCTATTTGCCGGAGGTATAGCAGCTTTTGTTAACGATTGACATTTAAATCATGGGGCTATGTACTTATTAGCACTACAGGCGGGTTAAAGTGCACATCGCCTTAATCATTGAACGGTAAACCTATTACAAAGTGTAAGATAGCATCGGACTGTTTCGGTACTTAGACAGCTATATAAACTAAACTGCCCACTCTTGCCGGTGTGCTTACTTACATATTATCCAGACGAAAGCGAGGACAGTCTTATTTGATATCATCGACGTTGCATTAGAAAAAGCACTGTCGATGGAAATACATTCATCACTTCCAAATTCGCAGTCATCAACTCCATCGGATTTCTGAAAACCATTTTCATAATTCTAGCGTTGCACCATTTTTTGAGACCTTCACCCACGCTAACTTATTGAGTGGGGAAGTCAGTATTATTTGCATGTGACCACAATTCTGCACCAATTCCTGACAACGTATAGAATGGTTGAGGTGAGGACGGGATGGGTTAGCACACTCGTGAACTATAACAAACTCTCATCATGAAATAATCAGATTGTAGAGGTGCAACGACTTCTGTCGTAAAAGAGAAGCCTTCCTTCTTGACATGAAGGCTATATGCAGGTACGATTTCTATATAGAGTTTAAGCCAGTAGTATGGTATAGATATTACGCGTTATCTTACGGAGCTTTGAAGAACATATTTGGTCGTTCCGTTATCGTTGCAAAGGAAATGTCCACAGCCTAGTTCGTCTGCCCCATTCGGGCAATCCTGAAATAAAGGAGTGGTCTCCATTAAAAAGAAAATAATGGTCGGAAGAGATGTCGTAATCATCGTGGATATATTTTAATGTAGGATATTGTTTCATTAATGAACTGTCCTTCTGTTGTTGATCTTTGGATATATGTAATTTTTAAATACAAAGGTCATGTTCACCAGGAGATCAGGTCGATTCTTATGCAGCACGCTTTTTTTTATTGCAAGTGGAAACTTGTTGAGTGCTTGATCGATTGATTATAATTAATCCGCACTAATTATACGACTTACATCAGTTAGATCGCAGACTTTATACAATGCAATGTATGACGATAGATTTCCCGCGGTGCAGTAGAATCTATGAACGGAAAGGTAATAATTGTTGAAGCTGAGCGACTATAAATTGTGAAGGATAGGCCTATACTCTATCATTCTTCTAATCTTACTACTCGAACGGTAACGGTAATTACGCAGTTACAGCGATCTGCAGTATCTTGACTGCTGTTCAATCCGAAACATATTATAATATTGTAAACCAGTGAAAAGAATACAAATACATCTAATCGCGTGTTCATAGATAGTAAGGCAAAGCGTGTTCATAGGTAGCCTATTGGTCGCTCCATCTTGTCTATGCAGTATATTGCTTTAACTGAATATAATTACCTTTTTTTGCTGCAGTATTCTCCATCTTCGTCAATCCCATTTTTACAGTCACGCTTCCCATTGCACATTTGTTTGCCGTGGTTTTTCTTTTGGTCGAAACACCTGCGTTAAATTATTATCAATGCTTGGTGGTGAACAGCCACAAGTGGATGCCGATCTTAACAATTAAAAAAAAATAAGGGATTGTAGTGAACGTCGCAAACATTCCGAGCAACCCCTGGAGGTGTAGGCCTACTGTATAGCTGAGTGAACATTAAACCAAGGCCAAGTTCAATACGATGTGAAGCCAAGCCTATACTGTTACAAGCCCACCTCGCATAAATGTAGAGTCGCTTTGTCCGCCTAAAGCGTTCGAGAAAATCACAATAACGGGAATTACTTGGGCTACAGAAACAGTCGACACATGTGTCCATTGTCGAGTTACATTCTTCGTCGTCTGGAAGAAAAATGTAACATATCAAACCACGTTCGAAAGGTTGATCACAAAACGCCGCTTTGAATAATCAAAATCTTATGAAAGAGTTCTCTACACCGGCATGAAGCTGCGCCGTTTAAATTGACCCATATGCGGTGAATGAGACTGACCCGTAACTCGAATAGATTGCGTCAAAGTGTGATGGTGATATATAGGTGATCGGACGAACATTTCAGCAATGTAATTGACAGGATATATTGAACTAACATTGAAATAAATGACACTTGATCGATTCTTCACTTTTTCCTCGTGGTGAACTCTGCAACGATCCTGAAAAAAGACAAAACGTGAAGGGAGTAAAATTATAAAATCCATTGAAACTGTTACCATCATGTCTGGTCATTCCCTCCAGAGAAGGTTAAATTTTTGAAGCCTTTATAAGATTAAAATTGGTGACCAATCATGTAAAAGATTCAGCCACTCCCATGTATCAAAATAGATGACAACTCAAAATGCAGGAACGTCTCACCTTTTTTTTCACATCCTTTCTCATCGGTTCCATTCAGACAATCTTCTCTAAATACAACGTGGATATCAACGGGTTATTCGAATACTAGTATACAATCTCGGAGGGCACATTAGAATAGGTTTTGTGCAATGGTGCCCAATGTCCGAAGTGGTTGAAAAAATTTATATTTTTGAGCCAATGGCGGACGATTGAAGATCACCACAGATTTAACGTGCTGTCATCACATGAAAGAGCGGATCTCCGAAAGCTTGTGAATGTTTTAATTCTCAATAAACCGAGGCTGGACGTGATCTTTTTATAATTATGGAATTTTCATTCACATGCTCTTATGGATTGCTCCATGGATGCATGGAAGAACGGGCGAAAAGGAATATACGGACTGCGCAGCAAATTAGACTGATGGGCGTCGGAACGCAAAGTGGTCAATAGGATGGATATATTGAATTGGTCTGTGACCTGACATGGGCGAAAATTTGAACACGATGTCGTCTGTACAAACAAGTTCTACCTTTTATCGCAAATCATAGCTTCATTAACTATCGTTGCGCTTTGATGTACCGCATTTGCGCAAGTCATATATGGATGTGGGCGAAGATCCCTTGCAGCTGAAAAATGTAACTAATGTCATTGAGGAATGTCAACCCATCTTATGTTTTGTGTACTCTACCAATAGTTGCATTACAGATTCCAAGACGATTTTTTGATGGACAGAGGCATTCATCACTTAAATCAGGACAGTCGACGATTTCGTTGCACATTTGTGAGACATGTAGAATATAATGAGGATTCGACAAGCATCGGAAACAGTCGTTCTCAATAATATCTGAATGTAATATATTGTTTAATGAAAATGTTAGATTCATAATCGACGCACTTACGATTTTCGTGATGTTTACATTGACATGAATCTCCATCTGAATAAGAAGAAAATGATACCTAGGACTAAAATGGCCGATATTGATGCTATGAATTCGGAGGATACACAGAAACTAAATTATGATATTGACTTTATTCGCATTTCGTCTCGGTCTGTGACATGACATATGACTCTGTGATAGGACGGAACTTGAATCAAACGTCTTGTGTGACCTAACGCATTTAATTACTTGCCCATGCTATAGCGACGAAACGTTTTAGTGGTACCACATTCTTACTATATGCAGCAGTCGGCCAGAAGAAGGTGTGCTTTAATATATTGTTCCAATGTGTAGTTAACGCAGTACAATTTTTCTGGAACAACCTTTTTCGTCATAAATAAGATTTGATTTCATCTCAAGTAGAATTTCACGAATAATAAAAGACATTGAAACTGGCAAATATTCTTTATTTTTCTTTACTTCACTTTCATGAGAACAACAAATCATAGATACCAACCTTTTGAACACAACCTCTCTTTGAATGGGGCAAATTTATCCTGAAGAGCGCAGATGCGATTATAGCGTTTCTGATAGTAGAAGGTTTGACTGGCTTTGTATCTCGTCCTGTCTCTCAATATTTCATCAGAGTTGTCGCTATGAGAGAAAATGTTCGCATCGATTAAATAGTTGAGTTAAAGAAACAGCAATCCTGTTAGCATAATTTCATTTCGTGGCGTCACAGACATTCGGGAAATGGTGAGATTTTGTAACAATCAACATATGACACATATATGGCCATAGCGCCCGCGGCAGAAAGCGAAACCTCTGTCGTAATAAGTATTGAGGTTTCCGCGATTATCACCCTCCTCACATCTGCCGGCCTTCCGTGCTCCTTGCTGATATGTTCTCTCACCTCCCAACTGTACTGAGCGCGTTGAGATGCTGGTTGCATATAGATCCAGTGTTCCATGGGAGAGAGCTACGAATGCGGAAAGAAAAATGGACCGTCCTTCGACAATTCACCGGCTGTCAGGGCAACCCTTAGCCATTCAGCAACGAGCCTTTGCGCAACAAGTGGATCGGAGATGACCATTTATCATCGGATTGGCAACTCACTAAGAGTGACAGTGACTATGAAACAACGGTAACAAAGACAAGACAATAATCTCGCACGCTGCGTGAATCACAGGTACCAATTTAATTACCCTCGAGATCCTTATAAGTGGCTGTATGGGAGTTGTCGTAGTAGACTACATCGATTAGATTAGACCGTTCCTTTCTCGTAGACAATGGCATCGTTATATTGGCCTATATGCCGCGCCTCGTAGACTGCATATAATACCGATAATGCCAGACTAATGGTATTCCATACCATATAGGAATTCAAATTATTAGCTGTTAATTGTAGTGCCTTCACGTTGACTTAATAGTCTAGGTTTCGTGAATCTACCAGGATATCAGAACCCTTAAATAGTTAGTCAGAATAGGATTACTGATATCTCGATTATTCAAATAACAAATTTAGGCTTATAACTTCTCTAAATTTTAAACAATCGGCACGTACGCCGCGGTACATAACACCTAGATTCCTTTTCATATAATTTACAATTTTGCATCAAAGTATAACGATACAATTACTGTGCCCTCCATGCCATATGCCCACTGTCAAACAATATTGTTGTTGCTTTATCTTTCTTTAGAGTCAGCATTATTCAGAGACCCTAGTGATCGTTCAAAGTCATGCCGAAATACTGGTTACTATACAAGCGAAATTTAATAATAATAAGCACATATGCATAGAATAAGACTAATCGTAAGTACGATACGTAACAGTGCGACTACGACCGATATGTAGCTGGGAATACGGATTAGGGGAACACTTATTTCGTTAGGACAAGTTCATTGTGTGACGTAACAGACATTCAACAAGTGATGCAATCTTATAACAATCAACAATTACATTTACCGGCAATCTTGCCCTCCGTTACAGAAAAAACTTCCATCGACACAACTTGATCCATCCGCACATGGGAATTCGTTACTTTCACACTGAAAATCTGAATCAAAGGTCGTTAAAGCAATCAACTAAATTTGACCCGCCGATGGTCCAGTTTGGAGCGTGCTACGCCAAATCATATGGCCAGACATTTTCCTCGATCTTATGAATAATCTTCAAGAATACAGTAGAGACGATTGCGCGCGATCAGATGACAACACAAGGAAGAAATGCCAGCGATTCAACGTCCACCGATTAGTGGTTTATCGTTCTGCATTCCGGAGGTTCCGAGTCCGATTCCCGACCAAGTCAAATGAAACACTACAGAATTGGTATCGGTTACCTTTGAACTTGAGGGTCACTGTAGGGATAATGTTGGGGGTTGTGGTTGTGAAAACGATTCGGGTTGTATGGCGAATATACCTACACGTGTACTGTAAGCATTCAGTTAGTGTATAAAATAATCTGTTTTGTACAAGAGCGGCGGTGAAAGTTATATTGTTTGAGTCAACCTGTTAATGACATTCCACAGTCTATCTATATAACTGGATTCCAGTTTCGAAAAGCCACGAAAAATATTCCAGCCGGCGGAGTGAAACTCCAAGTTGGCTGAGTATTTCACGTCTCGTCACGCACATATTTTCAATTTTACAAATTAAATTAAAATTTCCAAATCTCACCCTTTTTGCAGAATCTTTCTACATTTTGAAGAATGGTTATCGGAATGACATATATGTAGCCCTTTTTTCCACGGCAGAATGTATAATTTTCGTTGTAATTGGTATTGAGGTTCCTCAATGGATATTCGTCTGATCCGTCTCTGCAAAACATTTTGTAGTTTGAATAAAAATTGAGCATATGAGCAGTTGCCGTGAAAATCGCCGAAAGATAGAACCATAAAATGTAGCGTTACGGTCGATAATCTTTCCAAAATATTATAAAAATAAAATTTCCAACATTTTTGTAAAGATCGACTAACATTGATTTTTCAATTCATCAGGTAAATTAATCGTTCATTTCGCCTCTTAAACTGCGATTATATAAAATTCTCGAATATCATCTGCGATTATTGTATTTCAGAAGACAGTTTATTGACTGATTATTTGCGGCATTTACCCAATACCGACATCTAAATATCCCTCCAGTTATATTAAAATCGCTGGCAGACGATATTTCGACCTGTACATTTTGTGATCACCTTTCATATGCAAGTCTTCGACTCTTTCTGATAAGATAATCACTGAAAGTCTTTAAAACCTGATAAACGAGCAGCTGGGGCCGACGATACCTTTGAGTAGTTGTTTAGCGACTTCAGCATGGCGTGAGCACTATATTTTTGCTTACGTGGAAGCCAACGCAGAGTGCGGGATGCCCAGAAACATAGCACATGGGCTTCGGCGAAATATCTAATACCGTAAATACTTATGCCCACTGTCAAACAATATTGTTGTTGCTTTATCTTTCTTTTGAGTCAGCATTATTTAGAGACCCTATAGTGATCGTTGAAAGTCAATGCCGAAATACTGGTTACTATTGAAGTGAAATATTATCATAATAAGCATATTTGCATAGAATAAGACTAATCGTAAATACGATACGTAGCAGCGCGACGTCGACCGACATGTAGCTGAGAATACGGATTACGGGAACACTTATCTCGTTAGGATAAGTTCATTGTGTGACGTCACAGACATTCAACAAGGGTGCAATATTATAACAGTCAACAATTACATTTACCGGCAATCTTGCTCTCCGTTACAGAACCAACTTCCATCGATACATTTTGATCCATCCGCACATGGGAATTCGTCACTTTTACACTGAAAATCTGAATCAAAGGTCGTTAAAGCAATCAACTGCTCCGCCGCTGATCATCGACGGAAAAAGCAGCATGTGTCTCAATTTCCGGAATTCTAAATTTTACCAGCCGATGGTCCAGTTTGGAGCGTGCTACGCCAAATCATATGGCCAGACATTTTACTCGATCTTATGAATATTCTTCAATAATACAGTAGAGACGATTGCGCGCGATCAGTTGACAACGTAAGGAAGGAATGCCAGCGATTCAACGTCCACCGATTAGTGGTATATCGTTCTGCATGCCGGAGGTTCCGAGTCCTATTCCCGACCAAGTCAAATGAAACACATCAGAATTGGCATCGGTTACCTTTGAACTTGACGGTCACTGTCGGGATGATGCTGGGGGTTGTGGTTGTGAAAACGATTCGGGCAATATGGCGTAAATACCTACACGTTTACTGTAAGCATTCAGTTAGTGTATAAAATAATCTGTTTTGTACAAGAACGGCTGTGAATGATATATTGTTTGAGTCAACCTGTTAATGATATTCCGCAGTCTATCTATATAACTGGATTCTAGTTTCGAAAAGCCACGAAAATATTCCAGCCGGCGGAGTGAAACTCCAGGTTGGCTGAGTATTTCACGTCTTGTCACGCACATATATTTTCAATTTACAAAATAAATTAAATATTCAAATCTCACCCTTTTGCAGAATCGTTCTACATTCTGAAGAATGGTTATCGGAATGACACATATGTGGCCCAAATTTCCACGGCAGAATGTAGAATTTTCGTTGTAATTTGTATTGAGGTTCCTCAATGGATATTCGTCTGATCCGTCTCTGAAAAATATTTTGTAGTTTGAATAAAAATTGAGCAGATGAGCAGTTGCCGTTAAAATCGCCGAAAGATAGAACCATAAAAAGTTGCGGTGCGGCGGATAATATTTCAAAAATATTATGAAAATTTAATTTCCAACATTTTTTAAAGATCGGCTGACATTGATTTTTGAATGCATCAGGTAAAATATTCGTTCATTTCCCCTCTTTAACTGCGATTATAAAAAATTCTCTAATATCATCCGCGATTATCGGATTTTAGTAGACCGTTTATTGACTGATTAATTTGCGGCATTTACCCAATACCGACTTACTTAACTATCCGTCCAAATTTATGAAAATCGCTGGCCTGATGATATTTCGACCGGTACATTTTGTGATCACCTTTCATATGCAAGTCTTCGACTGCTTTCGCCTAAGATTATCACTGAAAGTCTTTAAAACCTCATAAACCAGCAGCTGGGGCCGACAATACCTTTGAGTAGTTGTTTAGCGACTTCAGCATGGCGTGAGAACTATATTTTTGCTTACGTGGAAGCCATTATATAGAGACCCTAGTGATCGTTCAAAATCATGTCGAAATACTGGTTACTATAGAAACGAAGTAGAATCATAATAAGCACATATGCATAGAATATGAATAATCAAAAATACGATACATAGCAGCGCGACGTCGACCGATATGTAGCTGAGAATACGGATTAGGGGAACATTTATCTCGTAAGGATAAGTTCATTGTGTGACGTCACAGGCATTCAACAAGGGTGCAATCTTATAACAATCAACAATTACATTTACCGGCATTCTTGATATCCGTCACAGAACAGTCTTCCATCGATACATTTTGATCCATCCGCACATAGGAATTCGTTACTTTCACACTGAAAATCAGAATCAAAGGTCGTTAAAGCAATCAACTGATACGCCGATGATATCGTCAACAAAAAAGCAGCAAGTGTCTCAATTTCTGGAATTCTAAATTTGACCAGCCGATGGTCCAGTTTGGAGCGTGCTACGCCAAATCATATGGCCAGACATTTTCCTTGATCTTCTGAATAATCTTCAAGAATAAAGTAGAGACGATTGCGCGCGATCAGTTGACAACTTAAGGAAGAAATGTCAGCGATTCAACGTCAACCGATTAGTGGTTTATCGTTCTGCATTCAAGAGGTTCCGAGTCCGATTCCCGACCAAGTCAAATGAAACACTACAGAATTGGTATCGGTTTCGTTTGAACTTGAACTTGAGGGTCACTGTCGGGATAATGTTGGGGGTTGTGGTTGTGAAAACGATTCGGGCTCTATGGCGTAAGTACCTACACGTGGACGGTAAGGATTCAGTGAGCGTATAAAATAATCTGCTTTGTACAAGAGCAGCGGTGAATGTTATATTGTTTGACTCAACCTGTTAATGATATTCCGCAGTCTATCTATATAACTGGATTCCAGTTTCGAAAAGCCACGAAAAATATTCCTGCCGGCGGAGTGAAACTCCAAGTTGGCTGAGTATTTCACGACTCGTCACGGACATATTTTCAATTTTACACATTAAATTAAAATTTCCAAATCTCACCCTTTTTGCAGAATCGTTCTACATTTTGAAGAATGGTTATCGGAATGACACATATGTGGCCCAAATATCCACGGCAGAATGTAGAATTTTCGTTATAATTGGTATTGAGGTTCCTCAATGGATATTCGTCTGATCCGTCTCTGCAAAACATTTTGTAGTTTGAACAAAAATTGAGCAGATGAGCAGTTGCCGTGAAAATCGCCGAAAGATAGAACCATAAAATGTTGCGTTCTGGTCGAAAATATTTCCAAAATATTATAAAAATGATATTTCCAACATTTATTTAAAGTTCGACTGACATTGATTTTTCAATGCATCAGGTATAATATTCGTTCATTTCCTCTTTTTAACTCCGATTATAAAAAATTCTCGAATATCATCCGCGATTATCGGATTTTAGTAGACCGTTTAGTGACTAATTATTTGCGGCATTTACCCAATACCGACTTCCATAACTATCTGTCCAAATATATGAAAATCGCTGGCCTGATGATATTTCGACCGCTACACTTTGTGATCAACTTTAATATGCAAGTCTTCGACTGCCTTCTGCTAAGATAATCACTGAAAGTCTTTAAAACCTCATAAACCAGCAGCTGGGGCCGGCGATACCTTAGAGTAGTTGTTTAGCGACTTCAGCATGGCTTACGTGGAAGCCAACGCAGAGTGCGGGATGCCTAGAAAACCAGCACATGTGCTTCGGCGAAATATCTAATACCGTAAATACTTATGCCCACTGTCAAACAATATTGATGTTGCTTTATCTTTCTTTCGAGTCAGCAATATTTAGAGACCCTAGTGATCGTTGAAAGTCAATGCCGAAATACTGGTTACTATACAAGCGAAATAGAATCATAATAAGCATATTTGCATAGAATAAGACCAATCAAAAATACGATTCGTAGCAGCGCGACTTCGACCGATATGTAGCTGAGGATACGGATTAGGGGAACACTTATCTCGGTAGGATAAGTTCATTGTGTGACGTCACAGACATTCAACAAGTGATGCAATCTTATAACAATCAACAATTACATTTACCGGCAATCTTGATCTCCGGTACAGAACCGTCTTCCATCGATACATCTTGATCCATCCGCACATGGAAATTCGTTAATTTTACACTGAAAATCTGAATCAAAAGTCGTCAAAGCAATCAACTGCTCCGCCGATGACATCATCGACGGAAAAACCAGCAAATTTGTCAATTTCTGAAATTCTAAATATGGCAAGGCGATGGTCCAGTTTGGAGCGTGCTGCGCCAAATCATATCGCCAGACGTTTTCCTCGATCTTATGAATATTCTTCAAGAATACAGTAGAGTCGATTGCTGTGATTAGGGTTGTGGTTTTAATCAACCCTGATTAAAACCAGATGGTTTAAACCGGTTTTTTGCTCTTGATATTTATCAAACACCTGGTTTTTTCGGTTTTTAATGTTTTTTTCTCATTTTTGCCTACAATACCATATCGCCGTCTTCCTGAAGATACCAGAAGTGATGTTCGGACTATATGGCGTAAATACCTACACGTGGACGGTAAGGATTCAGTTAGCGTATAAAATAATCTGCTTTGTTCAAGAGCAGCAGTGAATGTTATTTTGTTTGACTCAACCTGTTAATGATATTCCACAGTCTATCTATATAACTGGATTCCAGTTTCGAAAAGCCACGAAAAATATTCCAGCCGGCGGAGTGAAACTCCAAGTTGGCTGAGTATTTCACGACTCGTCACGCACATATTTTCAATTTTACACAATAAATTAAAATATCCAAATCTCACCCTTTTTGCAGAATCGTTCTACATTTTGAAGAATGGTTATCGGAATGACACATATGTGGCCCAAATATCCACGGCAGAATGTAGAATTTTCGTTATAATTGGTATTGAGGTTCCTCAATGGATATTCGTCTGATCCGTCTCTGAAAAATATTTTGTAGTTTGAATAAAAATTGAGCAGATGAGCAGTTGCCGTTAAAATCGCCGAAAGATAGAACCATAAAAAGTTGCGGTGCGGCGGATAATATTTCAAAAATAATATGAAAATTTAATTTCCAACATTTTTATAAAGATCGGCTGATATTGATTTTTGAATGCATCAGGTAAAATATTCGTTCATTTCCTCTTTTTAACTGCGATTATGAAAAATTCTCTAATATCATCCGCGATTATCGGATTTTAGTAGACCGTTTATTGACTGATTAATTTGCGGCATTTACCCAATACCGACTTACTTAACTATCCGTCCAAATTTATGAAAATCGCTGGCCTGATGATATTTTGACCGCTACACTTTGTGATCACCTTTCATATGCAAGTCTTCGACTGCTTTCTGCTAAGATAATCACTGAAAGTCTTTAAAACCTCATAAACCAGCAGCTGGGGCCGACGATACCATTGAGTAGTTGTTTTGCGACTTCAGCATGGCGTGAGAACTATATTTTTGCTTACGTGGAAGCCATTAAATAGAGACCCTAGTGATCGTTCAAAGTCATGCCGAAATACTGGTTACTATATAATCGAAATATAATCATAATAAGCACATACGCATAGAATATGAATAATCAAAAATACGATACGTAGCAGCGCGACGTCGACCGATATGTAGCTGAGAATACGGATTAGGGGAACATTTATCTCGTAAGGATAAGTTCATTGTGTGACATCACAGACATTCAACAAGGGATGCAATCTTATAACAATAAACAATTACATTTACCGGCATTCTTGATATCCGTCACAGAACAGTCTTCCATCGATACATCTTGATCCATCCGCACATGGGAATTCGTTACTTTCACACTGAAAATCTGAACCAAAGGTCATCAAAGCAATCAACTGCTACGCCGATGACATCGTCAACAAATAAAGCAGCAAGCGTTTCAATTTCTGGAATTCTAAATTTGGCAAGCCGATGGTCCAATTGGGAGCGTGCTGCGCCAAATCATATCGCCAGACGTTTTCCTCGATCTTATGAATATTCTTCAAGAATACAGTAGAGTCGATTGCGCGCGATCAGTTTACAACGTAAGGAAGAAATGCCAGCGATTCAACGTCCACCGATTAGTGGTTTATCGTTCTGCATTCCGGAGGTTCCGAGTCCAATTACCGACCAAGTCAAATGAAACACTTCAGAATTGGCATTGGTTACCATTGAACTTGAACTTAACGGTCACTGTCGGGAGAATGTTGGGGGTTGTGGTTGTGAAAACGATTCGGGCAATATGGCGTAAATACCTACACGTGGACGGTAAGCATTCAGTTAGCGTACAAAATAATCTGTTTTGTACAAGAACGGCGGTGAATGATATATTGTTTGAGTCAACCTGTGAATGGAATTCCGCAGTCGATCTATATAACTGGATTCCAGTTTCAAAAAGCCACGAAAAATAATTTGGTGGGGATCTCATTCCCAATGTTTTTCAAACATTTGACCGCATTGATAAAAGCCCAAACGATATCTTCAAGAGCAACCTTATCAAGCAGACATTTTGTGACTAACTACCGGTAGTCGCTAATTGTTGACAGTACAGGCCTACAATTATTATCATTGTGGTCGGTATCTCATTAAAAATATTTGCCCGCCCATATTAGACTTAGACTTGGGTTTCTAGTTTAAGTTGCGCAGCGGTTAAAAATTTAGTCTCGTATGATTTTCAAGTAGAAGTATTTACTAAATTGTCGTCTGTTGGTCCTGACGTTAAGAAATACTTTCTCCCAAGTGTTTCGAAGAAATTTAGATTGGCCTCTCGAGAACGAATCTGGGGCGACCAGATAAACTTTCATATCCATGGAATTCTTACGACTACTCTAACATGTGAATGTGTGAATGATGGCTCGATCGCATAACGAAATGCCTCCGAACTGTCAGTTTGTTGCTACTCACTAGAAATACTGCAGGTAGGACTACCGAAGAGTAGACATGGGCAAATACCGGTCAGTCGGATATGCGTTGCATTACGCGTTTCAATTCAACCCGCCGACATTGCAAAATATAATGACAAAACATTTATCCCTTTAATTTTGATGAATAGGAGCTCATGGAAGACGATCAATAAAAAATTTAACGTGAAGAAGACCACCACATATTTAACGTTCAGCCTAGGTTTATTGATGATGAAGGAGCGAAGTCTAAAAACCTTGAAAATGATTTAATTCTCAACAACCCAAGCTGGAAGTTAAATCTGTAGTGATCTTCTTTACGATATTATCTTCATGATATAGTTTTTGGAAAAACAATAATCGTCACTCCGTCAAAAATCACAATAACGAGAAAGGCAATGCGGAAGTCATTCGCTCCTTCCGCTCTGCATAAAATAGTTTTACGCCATTCCAGCCGGCGGAGTGAAACTCCAAGTTGGCTGAGTATTTCACGACTCGTCACGCACATATTTTCAATTTTACACATTAAATTAAAATATCCAAATCTCACCCTTTTTGCAGAATCTTTCTACATTTTGAAGAATGGTTATCGGAATGACACATATGTGGAAATTTCCACGGCAGAATGTGAAATTTCGTTGTAATTGGTATTGAGGTTCCTCCATGGATATTCGTCTGATCCGTCTCTGCAAAACAATTTATAGTTTGAATAAAAATTGAGCATATGAACAGTTGCCGTGAAAATCGCCGATAGTTAGAACCATAAAATGTTGCGTTACTTTGAACAATATTTCGAAAGAATATGAAAATTATATTTCAAAATCTTTGTAGAGATTGACTGACATTGATTTTCAATGCATCAGGTAAGATAATCGTTCATTTCTCCCTTTAACTGCGATTATAAAAAAGCTTCACGAATATCACGAATATCATAAAACAGCAGCTGGGGCCGACGATACCTTTGAGTAGTTGATTAGCGACTTCAGTATGGCGTGAGAACTATATTTTTGCTTACTTGGAAGCCATTATTTAGAGACCCTAGTGATCGTTCAAAGTCATGCCGAAATACTGGTTACTATAGAAGCGAAATAGAATCATAATAAGCACATATGCATAGAATATGAATAATCCAAAATACGATTCGTAGCAGCGCGACTTCGACCGATATGTAGCTGAGAATACGGATTAGGGGAACACTTATCTCGTTAGGATAAGTTCATTGTGTGACGTCACAGACATTCAACAAGGGATGCAATCTTATAACAATCAACAATTACATTTACCGGCAATCTTGTCTCCGTTAATGAACCAACTTCCATAGATACATCTTGATCCATCCGTACATTGGAATTCGTCACTTTCACACTGAAAATCTGAATCAAAGGTCGTCAAGGCCATCAACTGCTCCGCCGATGACATCGTCGACAAAAAAAGCAGCAAGTGTGTCAATTTCTGGAATTCTAAATTTGGCAAGCCGATGGTCCAGTTTGGAGCGTGCTGCGCCAAATCATATCGCCAGACGTTTTCCTCGATCTTATGAATATTCTTCAAGAATACAGTAGAGTCGATTGCGCGCGATCAGTTGACAACGTAAGGAAGAAATGCCAGCGATTCAACGTCCACCGATTAGTGGTTTATCGTTCTGCATTCCGGAGATTCCGAGTCCGATTCCCGACCAAGTCAAATGAAACACTTCAGAATTGGCATCGGTTACCTTTGAACTTGACGGTCACTGTCGGGATAATGTTGGGGGTTGTGGTTGTGAAAACGATTCGGGCTATATGGCGTAAATACCTACACGTGGACGGTAAGCATTCAGTTTGCGTATAAAATAATCTGTTTTGTACAAGAGCGGCGGTGAATGATATATTGTTTGAGTCAAACTGTGTATGACATTCCGCAGTCGATCTATATAACTGGATTCTAGTTTCGAAAAGCCACGAAAAATATTTTGGTGTGGATCTCTTTCCCAATGTTATTCAAACATTTGACCGCATTGATAAAAGCCCAAACGATATCTTCAAGCGCAACCATATCAAGCTGACATTTTGTGACTTCTAACTACCGGTAGTCGCTAATTGTTAACCGTGCAATTATTATCATTGTGGTCTGTATCTCATTAAGAATTTTAGCCCACCTATTTTAGACTTAGACCATGGCCTACTCTAGGTACTTGGTACTAGGAAGTAAAGAAGGCCATGCTTGGACTTAGACGTAGACTTGGGTTTATAGTTTGAGTAGCGCAGCGGTTAAAAATTTAGTCTCGTATGATTTTCAAGCAGAAGTATTTACTAAATTGTCGTCTGTTGGTGCTGATGTTATGAAATATTTTTTCCCAAGTGTTTCGAAGAAATTTGGATTGGCCTCTCGAGAACGAATCTGGGGCGACCAGTTAAACTATCATATCAATGGAGTTCCTACGATTGCTCTAACATGTGAATAATAATGGCTCGATCGCATAACGAAATGATGCTGAACTGTCAGTTTGTTACTAGTCACTAGAGATACCGCAGGTAGGCCTACCGAAGAGTAGACATGGGCAAATACCGGTCAGTCGGATATGCGCTGCATTACGCGTTTCAATTCAGCCCGCCGACATTGCAAAATAATATGACAAAACATTTATCCCTATAATTTTGATGAATAGGAGCTCATGGCAGACGATCAATAAATAAATAACGTGAAGAAGACCACCACATATTTAACGTCCAGCCTAGGTTTATTGATGATTAAGGAGCGGAGCGTCGAAACCTTGAGAATGATTTAATTCTCAATAACCCAAGCTGGAAGTTATATCTGTAGTGATCTTCTTTACGATATTATCTTGATAGTAGAGTTTTTTTAGAAAAACAATAATCGTCACCCCATCAAATTACACAACAACGACAAAGGCAATGCGGAAGTAATTCGCTCCTTCCGCTCTGCATAAAATAGTTTTACGCCATTCCAGCCGGCGGAGTGAAACTCCAAGTTGGCTGAGTATTTCACGTCGCGTCACGCAA
Source organism: Botrylloides violaceus (assembly GCA_030412335.1). Taxonomy (NCBI): domain Eukaryota; kingdom Metazoa; phylum Chordata; class Ascidiacea; order Stolidobranchia; family Styelidae; genus Botrylloides; species Botrylloides violaceus. Next base: position 69,266 of record JASFYC010000829.1, on the reverse strand, counting down.
ATATTTTAAATTTTACACATTAAATTAAAAAATCCAAATCTCACCCTTTTTGCAGAATCTTTCTACATTTTGAAGATTGGTTATCGAAATGACATATATGTAGCCCAAATTTCCACGACAGAATGTATAATTTTCGTTGTAATTGGTATTGACGTTCCTCAATTGATATTCGTCTGATCCGTCTCTGCAAAACATTTTGTAGTTTGAACAAAAATTGAGCAGATGAGCAGTTGCCGTGAAAATCGCCGAAAGATAGAACCATAAAATGTTGCGTTCTGGTCGAAAATATTTCCAAAATATTATAAAAATGATATTTCCAACATTTATTTAAAGTTCGACTGACATTGATTTTTCAATGCATCAGGTATAATATTCGTTCATTTCCTCTTTTTAACTCCGATTATAAAAAATTCTCGAATATCATCCGCGATTATCGGATTTTAGTAGACCGTTTAGTGACTAATTATTTGCGGCATTTACCCAATACCGACTTCCATAACTATCTGTCCAAATATATGAAAATCGCTGGCCTGATGATATTTCGACCGCTAAATTTTGTGATCACCTTTCATATGCAAGTCTTCGACTTCTTTCTGATAAGATTATCACTGAAAGTCTTTAAAACCTCATAAACCAGCAGCTGGGGCCGACGATACCTTTGAGTAGTTGTTTAGCGACTTCAGCATGGCGTGAGCATTACATTTATGCTTACGTTGAAGCCAACGCAGAATGCGGAATGCCCAGAAACGCAGCCGATGTGCCTTGGTGTAATATCTAATACCGTAAATACTTATGCCCACTTTCAAAAGATATTGTTGTAGCTTTATCTTTCTTTCGAGTCAGCCTTATTTAGAGTCCCTATAGTGATCGTTGAAAGTCGATGCCGAAATACTGGTTACTATAGAAGCGAAGTAGAATCATAATAAGCACATCTATATAAATAAAAGAGCCTGTTTGTCTGCTTGTCTGTCTGTGCACGAATCAACTTTTTTATTACTGAAGCTATCGCCATAAGATTGTACAGGGATGTAGAAACCGACGTTATGCGTGCGACCAGGTGGCTTTTAGTGCTTTCGGCATGTATTTCGTAAGTTATACATCGCCCAGTGCTGCTAATTCTGCGTTTCGTTACGCCGAAATCAGAGATGCACCTTTTAAATCGCTTCTGCCAACTAGCGGAACAATTTCTTCCCCACTTCTGGTCGCGTAAGGTAGCCTGGCTACAACGTTCTGCTTACGTACTGTCCTTCGGTTCGGCGTCTTGCATGTATTTCATACGGGTTTAGATAATGCATATGAGAAGTGAATCGGGGAGCCATTTTCCTTCGTCAAGAGAAGAGAGAGCAGCGTCTCACACATTGTTCGCGTTAGGCTACACATGGCTTACTTACCTAGAGTAGACCATGGGCTACATACTATGTCTTATGTTGTAGACCCATCCCCCGTGTGAAACCGGGATAGCCAGCTAGTATGTATACAATATGACTAATCGTAAATACGATACGTAGCAGCGCGACGTCGACCGATATGTAGCTGAGAATACGGATTAGGGGAACACTTATCTTGTGAGGATAAGTTCATTGTGTGACGTCACAGACATTTAACAAGGATGCAATCTTATAACAATCAGCAATTACATTTACCGGCAATCTTGCTCTCCGTCACAGAACCAACTTCCATCGATACATCTTGATCCATCCGCACATGGGAATTTGTTACTTTCACACTGAAAATCTGAATCAAAGGTCGTCAAGGCCATCAACTGCTCCGCCGCTGACACACCACACCACATATTTAACGTTCAGCCTTGTTTTATTGATGATGAAGGAGCGGAGTCTCGAAACCTTGAGAATGATTTAATTCTCAACAACCCAAGCTGGAAGTTAAATCTGTAGTGATCTTCTTTACGATATTATCTTGATGATATAGTTTTTAAGAAAAAAAATAATCGTCACTCCGTCAAAAATCACAAAACCGAAAAAGGCAATGCGGAAGTAATTCGCTCCTTCCGCTCTGCATAAAATAGTTTTACGCCATTCCAGCCGGCGGAGTGAAACTCTAAGTTGGCTGAGTATTTCACGACTCGTCACGCACATATTTTCAATTTTACACAATATATTAAAATATCCAAATCTCACCCTTTTTGCAGAATCGTTCTGCATTTTGAAGAATGGTTATCGGAATGACACATATGTGGCCCGAATTTCCACGGCAGAATGTAGAATTTTCATTGTAATTGGTATTGAGGTTCCTCAATGGATATTCGTCTGATCCGTCTCTGCAAAACATTTTGTAGTTTGAATAAAAATTGAGCATATGAGCAGTTGCCGTGAAAATCGCCGAAAGATAGAACCATAAAATGTAGCGTTACGGTCGATAATATTTTCAAAATATTATAAAAATAAAATTTCCAACATTTTTTAAAGATCGACTGACATTGATTTTTTAATGCATCAGGTAAAATATTCGTTCATTTCCCCTCTTTAACTGCGATTATAAAAAATTCTCGAATATCATCTGCGATTATCGGATTTTAGTAGACCGTTTATTGACTGATTATTTGCGGCATTTACCCAATACCGACTTCCAAATATCCCTCCAGATATATTAAAATCGCCTGCCTGACGATATTTCGACCGGTACATTTTGTGATCACCTTTCATATGCAAGTCTTCGACTGCTTTCTGCTAAGATAATCACTGAAAGTCTTTAAAACCTGATAAACATCATGCAGCTGGGGCCGACGATACCTTTGAGTAGTTGTTTAGCGACTTCAGCATGGCGTGAGCATTACATTTTTGCTTACGTGCAAGCCACCGCAAAGTGCGGGATGCCCAGAAACGCAGCCGATGTGCTTCGGTGAAATAGCTAATACCGTAAATACTTATGCCCACTGTCAAACAATATTGTTGTTGCTTTATCTTTCTTTAGAGTCAGCATTATTTAGAGACCCTAGTGATCGTTCAAAGTCATGCCGAAATACTGGTTACTATATAATCGAAATATAATCATAATATGCATATATGTATAGGATATGAATAATCGTAAATACGATACGTAGCAGCGCGACTTTGACCGATATGTAGCTGAGAATACGGATTAGGGGAACACTTATCTCGTTAGGATAAGTTCATTGTGTGACGTCACAGACATTCAACAAGGGATGCAATCTTATAACAATCAACAATTACATTTACCGGCAACCTTGAATTCCGTTACAGAACAGTCTTCCATCGATACATTTTGATCCATCCGCACATGGGAATTCGTTACTTTCACACTGAAAATCTGAATCAAAGGTCGTTAAAGCAATCAACTGCTACGCCGATGACATCGTCGTCGGAAAAAGCAGCAAATTGGTCAATTTCTGAAATTCTAAATATGGCAAGGCGATGGTCTAGTTTGGAGCGTGCTGCGCCAAATCTTATCGCCAGTCGTTTTCCTCGATCTTATGAATATTCTTCAAGAATACAGTAGAGACGATTGCGCGCGATCAGTTGACAACGTAAGGAAGAAATGCCAGCGATTCAACGTCCACCGATTAGTGGTTTATCGTTCTTCATTCCGGAGGTTCCGAGTCCGATTCCCGACCAAGTCAAATGAAACACTTCAGAATTGGCATCGGTTACCTTTGAACTAGACGGTCACTGTGGGGGTAATGTTGGGGGTTGTGGTTGTGAAAACGATTCGGGCTATATGGCGTAAATACTTACACGTGTACTGTCAGCATTCAGTTTGCGTATAAAATAATCTGTTTTGTACAAGAGCAGCGGTGAATGATATATTGTTTGAGTCAACCTGTGTATGACATTCCGCAGTCTATTTATATAACTGGATTCCAGTATCGAAAAGCCAAGAAAAATAATTTCCTGTGGATCTCTTTCCCAATGTTATTCAAACATTTGACCGCATTGATAAAAGCCCAAACGATATCTTCAAGCGAAACCTGATCAGGCTGACATTTTGTGACTTCTAACTAAAGGTAGTCGCTAATTGGTAACCGTGCAAATATTATCATTGTGGTCTGTATCTCATTAAGAATTTCAGCCCGCCCATATTAGACTTAGACGTAGACTTAGACTTGGATTTCTAGTTTGAGTAGCGCAGCGGTTAAAAATTTAGTCTCGTATGATTTTCAAGCAGAAGTATTTACTAAATTGTCGTCTGTTAGTGCTGATGTTATTAAATACTTTCTCCCAAGGGTTTCGGATGGGCGTCTCGAGAACGAATCTGGGGCGACAGGTTAAACTATCATATCCATGGAGTTCCTACGACTACTTTAACGCGTGAATGATGATGGCTCGTTCGCATAACGAAATATCTCTGAACAGTCAGTTTTGTTACTAGTCACTAGAGATACCGCAGGTAGGCCTACCGAAGAGTAGACATGGGCAAATACCGGTCAGTCGGATATGCGCTGCATTACGCGTTTCAATTCAGCCCGCCGACAATGCAAAATAATATGACAAAACATTTATCCCTATAATTTTGATGAATGGAGCTCATGGCAGACGATCAATAAATAAATAACGTGAAGATGACCACCACATATTTAACGTCCAGCCTAGGTTTATTGATGATTAAGGAGCGGAGCGTCGAAACCTTGAGAATGATTTAATTCTCAATAACCCAAGCTGGAAGTTATATCTGTAGTGATCTTCTTTACGATATTATCTTGATAGTAGAGTTTTTTTAGAAAAACAATAATCGTCACCCCATCAAATTACACAACAACGACAAAGGCAATGCGGAAGTAATTCGCTCCTTCCGCTCTGCATAAAATAGTTTTACGCCATTCCAGCCGGCGGAGTGAAACTCCAAGTTGGCTGAGTATTTCACGTCGCGTCACGCAAATATTTTAAATTTTACACATTAAATTAAAAAATCCAAATCTCACCCTTTTTGCAGAATCTTTCTACATTTTGAAGATTGGTTATCGAAATGACATATATGTAGCCCAAATTTCCACGACAGAATGTATAATTTTCGTTGTAATTGGTATTGACGTTCCTCAATTGATATTCGTCTGATCCGTCTCTGCAAAACATTTTGTAGTTTGAACAAAAATTGAGCAGATGAGCAGTTGCCGTGAAAATCGCCGAAAGATAGAACCATAAAATGTTGCGTTCTGGTCGAAAATATTTCCAAAATATTATAAAAATGATATTTCCAACATTTATTTAAAGTTCGACTGACATTGATTTTTCAATGCATCAGGTATAATATTCGTTCATTTCCTCTTTTTAACTCCGATTATAAAAAATTCTCGAATATCATCCGCGATTATCGGATTTTAGTAGACCGTTTAGTGACTAATTATTTGCGGCATTTACCCAATACCGACTTCCATAACTATCTGTCCAAATATATGAAAATCGCTGGCCTGATGATATTTCGACCGCTAAATTTTGTGATCACCTTTCATATGCAAGTCTTCGACTTCTTTCTGATAAGATTATCACTGAAAGTCTTTAAAACCTCATAAACCAGCAGCTGGGGCCGACGATACCTTTGAGTAGTTGTTTAGCGACTTCAGCATGGCGTGAGCATTACATTTATGCTTACGTTGAAGCCAACGCAGAATGCGGAATGCCCAGAAACGCAGCCGATGTGCCTTGGTGTAATATCTAATACCGTAAATACTTATGCCCACTTTCAAAAGATATTGTTGTAGCTTTATCTTTCTTTCGAGTCAGCCTTATTTAGAGTCCCTATAGTGATCGTTGAAAGTCGATGCCGAAATACTGGTTACTATAGAAGCGAAGTAGAATCATAATAAGCACATCTATATAAATAAAAGAGCCTGTTTGTCTGCTTGTCTGTCTGTGCACGAATCAACTTTTTTATTACTGAAGCTATCGCCATAAGATTGTACAGGGATGTAGAAACCGACGTTATGCGTGCGACCAGGTGGCTTTTAGTGCTTTCGGCATGTATTTCGTAAGTTATACATCGCCCAGTGCTGCTAATTCTGCGTTTCGTTACGCCGAAATCAGAGATGCACCTTTTAAATCGCTTCTGCCAACTAGCGGAACAATTTCTTCCCCACTTCTGGTCGCGTAAGGTAGCCTGGCTACAACGTTCTGCTTACGTACTGTCCTTCGGTTCGGCGTCTTGCATGTATTTCATACGGGTTTAGATAATGCATATGAGAAGTGAATCGGGGAGCCATTTTCCTTCGTCAAGAGAAGAGAGAGCAGCGTCTCACACATTGTTCGCGTTAGGCTACACATGGCTTACTTACCTAGAGTAGACCATGGGCTACATACTATGTCTTATGTTGTAGACCCATCCCCCGTGTGAAACCGGGATAGCCAGCTAGTATGTATACAATATGACTAATCGTAAATACGATACGTAGCAGCGCGACGTCGACCGATATGTAGCTGAGAATACGGATTAGGGGAACACTTATCTTGTGAGGATAAGTTCATTGTGTGACGTCACAGACATTTAACAAGGATGCAATCTTATAACAATCAGCAATTACATTTACCGGCAATCTTGCTCTCCGTCACAGAACCAACTTCCATCGATACATCTTGATCCATCCGCACATGGGAATTTGTTACTTTCACACTGAAAATCTGAATCAAAGGTCGTCAAGGCCATCAACTGCTCCGCCGCTGACACACCACACCACATATTTAACGTTCAGCCTTGTTTTATTGATGATGAAGGAGCGGAGTCTCGAAACCTTGAGAATGATTTAATTCTCAACAACCCAAGCTGGAAGTTAAATCTGTAGTGATCTTCTTTACGATATTATCTTGATGATATAGTTTTTAAGAAAAAAAATAATCGTCACTCCGTCAAAAATCACAAAACCGAAAAAGGCAATGCGGAAGTAATTCGCTCCTTCCGCTCTGCATAAAATAGTTTTACGCCATTCCAGCCGGCGGAGTGAAACTCTAAGTTGGCTGAGTATTTCACGACTCGTCACGCACATATTTTCAATTTTACACAATATATTAAAATATCCAAATCTCACCCTTTTTGCAGAATCGTTCTGCATTTTGAAGAATGGTTATCGGAATGACACATATGTGGCCCGAATTTCCACGGCAGAATGTAGAATTTTCATTGTAATTGGTATTGAGGTTCCTCAATGGATATTCGTCTGATCCGTCTCTGCAAAACATTTTGTAGTTTGAATAAAAATTGAGCATATGAGCAGTTGCCGTGAAAATCGCCGAAAGATAGAACCATAAAATGTAGCGTTACGGTCGATAATATTTTCAAAATATTATAAAAATAAAATTTCCAACATTTTTTAAAGATCGACTGACATTGATTTTTTAATGCATCAGGTAAAATATTCGTTCATTTCCCCTCTTTAACTGCGATTATAAAAAATTCTCGAATATCATCTGCGATTATCGGATTTTAGTAGACCGTTTATTGACTGATTATTTGCGGCATTTACCCAATACCGACTTCCAAATATCCCTCCAGATATATTAAAATCGCCTGCCTGACGATATTTCGACCGGTACATTTTGTGATCACCTTTCATATGCAAGTCTTCGACTGCTTTCTGCTAAGATAATCACTGAAAGTCTTTAAAACCTGATAAACATCATGCAGCTGGGGCCGACGATACCTTTGAGTAGTTGTTTAGCGACTTCAGCATGGCGTGAGCATTACATTTTTGCTTACGTGCAAGCCACCGCAAAGTGCGGGATGCCCAGAAACGCAGCCGATGTGCTTCGGTGAAATAGCTAATACCGTAAATACTTATGCCCACTGTCAAACAATATTGTTGTTGCTTTATCTTTCTTTAGAGTCAGCATTATTTAGAGACCCTAGTGATCGTTCAAAGTCATGCCGAAATACTGGTTACTATATAATCGAAATATAATCATAATATGCACATATGCATAGGATATGAATAATCGTAAATACGATACGTAGCAGCGCGACGTCGACCGATATGTAGCTGAGAATACGGATTAAGGAACACTTATCTCATTAGGATAAGTTCATTGTGTGACGTCACATACATTCAACAAGGATGCAATCTTATAACAATCAACAATTACATTTACCGGCATTCTTGCTCTCCGTCACAGAACCAACTTCCATCGATACATCTTGATCCATCCGCACATGGGAATTTGTTACTTTGACACTGCAAAGCTGAAACAAAAGATGGTCAAAGTCATCAATGGCTATGGTTTGCGAATTCATCAATAGAAAGGAAAGGTAGCAAGTGTGTCAATTTCTAGTATTCAAAGTATGGCAATGCGATGGTCCAAATAAAAGCGTGGTCTTGAGACATGAGGCCTATTGTATATCAAGCATGGTCTGGAGGTAATACGAGTGTGTCGGATGGTGAGGACAGTAGCACCTGGTGGCAAACTTCCTACCTGCAGACCAACCGCTAGTGGGCGTCAACTAATAATCCTAGCTGTAGTTCTCGTCCTCTCCCTTTGCGTTTGAGAAGCGACGGCGAGCGGACGCAACTCTTGGATGAGTTGCCCCGTGGATATCGTCGGGGTTTCCGTAGGGATTTGGGACGTACAGCTAGGACTTCTAATAGCTCTTCACTTTATTAATATTTGGTTGTTGTATTTTCGTCGACAGACAAATGTTTTTGATACTTCTTAATTGAATGATATTTGAACACTGTAACCACGGTGCTGGTACTAATTTCGTATCATTGGGAATCGGTCTTGTGATAGACGCGCGGCGTTTAAAGGCAGATTTCCGGGAATTGAACATCCTTAAGATAGCAGAGAGCTTTCCGTCGTGCAGCGGTAGATCTCGCCACGTACTCCACAACAAGATAGAAGCAATTTAACATTCAAGGCGATTTCAGTATCGAGAGATACAGGCTACTGTTGATTTTTGTGTCTCCAACACTTACCTCGAGTCACAGAGACCGCAGCAGCCAACGAAAAGAGGAAAATCTTTTGTAGTGCCATGGCTCTCTATATCTCTCTCAGGCTCAACAATTCCGACAGAGTTATGTTGTGAATATATTTGCTTAGAAACCTGGCGAAGATTTACAGTAATAGACGTACCTATGGATGTTTCGAGGCCTGCTACAAACTATGTGACAAGAACGTTCAATACCGAAGTGATTGAGCAGGCCAGACCCTCTTATTCAACTGATAGCCTACATATTATCAGACTTCCCGTTGGGAAGTTTCAGGTTTTCACTCCCGTACTCTCTTACTGATACCATTGATATTCTTATCAAAATTTATATTTTTGTTCACTATGTGGGCGTCTTACGCGACACAACGCAAAGGAATGAAAATTGGTACAGTTTCTCATCTTCAAATTATGCAGCGTTGGTGTAAATATTGGACGGATACCCTACCGGAAAAATTTGGGTAAATATACAATTTTCTAGTTTTTAAGTTTTATAATGTAACAAAGGCTTTGGACATGCACTCGCTGACGTCACTCTGCAGCCCTTGCGCTTTAGAGCCGGAACAAGTAATCAAGGTCTCTCTAAACCATTTTATATTTAATCGGTGACACGGCGATTTGAAATGCACAGCCGCACTGTATTGTTCGATTGACCGGCGGATTGTCGATCAAGTCCCGATGTCTGATTCGGTCATCTGAGTTATGAGCTTAGCATGTAAGATATGCTGCGAAGCATATGCTTGAAATTGCTAAAGGAACAAAAATCATGAACTTTCATCATTGTCTGGAAATTGCAGCCACGCGCCATACGTGGAACGTACGCAGATTTTTGATTGGGATAAGTGCCTGTAGAATATGTATAGTCGGCAGCCATTCTATGACCCTGGCGCATAAAACACAACAGATATCGCAATAGAAATCTATTCCTAATGCTGAACCAAACCGTAGCAACGACCTCGAGAAAATCCCAGCTTACAAGCCGTTGAAAGATGAAACCGTTGGGCGAACGTTGGCATTGTTGATTGCCACGTAATCACGATCAACAAGCGCCGACAAAGACGGAAGTGTCACATGTCTACTGCTAAATCTACACGGGAACGACAACTGACAGCTTATAAGTGGAACAAAATCCCAGTCGGATCGGTTGAATTCTTCCTTGTATAAGCCTAGATAACATTTCAGCGGCCATGATTAAAGTCAGCTTCTTCCCTCTCTCTCTTAGTGAGGTGGCCTCCTCTATCATCAGCAGTAACAAATGAGATCACGCGCCCAGCGCGACATGCGAGTGTGGTGCAGAGGTGCAAACCGCAGACCACGTCATAATCTCCTGCACTATAAACAAACCACGAGATGGAGTGATTGGACTGAAAAACCTAGCGGGCCTACGAAACAGTGGCTGCTCTGACGTCTAGTCCTAACAAAAGAAAAGCCAAAGGAAAGGAGATCTCTTGTGGACTGCGCTAGTTAGGTAGCACAGTCGCTTTGATGACATTTAACGCGTGCCACTTTAATTGGAAAGATTACCATAACCTTTATTTAGACATGGTAAAAATATTAGCGAAAATTATCGGGCTTACCGGCCAGACGCCAAATATATATCGGTATCGGCCAAAATCTAGATATCTGTCGGGCTCGGATCATCAAAGTAGGCCTACTCACCGACTGGTATTACTGTGTGCAAAGCCATATGACGTCACTGCCGCAGCTGATACCAGCTATAGACTACGTGGTGTAGTGGAAGGTCGTCGGCCACCAAACCGGTAAATGCCGTGCATTTAATTCTCACCGCCTGGATCCTTCTTGGATGGTAAGCATATGCGCCAGTATTGTGTGTGTATATCATGCGAGTTAGTGAAAATGCAGCAAAAAACAAACACTGATTAAAAAGTAAACTACGTCACATTTCTATTTAACTTCTCTGCGATAAATCTTGCTTACTTACTAGCGTCTGAAAAATCTAATTGTCATGAAAATAATTTGCCAAGAAACTCGGTTTGCTCCCCTCTCTCGACCATTCAAGGACTGACCCCTTTACTGAATCAGCCACCTCACTAACTATCCACGTATTCATCCTCCCTTTATTAGATGCATTCCACTAACGTCATATCCGGTCTATTCAAACCGACAACTGCAGGAACAACTGGAAAGCAGTTTTCAAAACATTGTGGAGTGTAATACGAACGCCAACGGAATTCCAGGTTGCAGTAGTTTTGAAACACTATTTCCTCCTTCCTGGGATCGGGTCGCAACAAGGATTTGATTTAGGAGATGGCATATGACGTGACATGTAATGGTCCAAACAAGCCCTACAAGGCGTAAATTTCATTTTCAAAAATGACCGAAATAACCCGCACTTGAGCGCTTGGCGATCATTTTGTGAACCCACGAGATTAAACCTGTATTGTGATAGTGATTCGGGATATAAATCGGACATAGTGACACGCGTTGCCTGGCGTACATGACCTTAGCAGTTGCAAATGTCACAAATTCAAAATGATGTCCGATTTTATTTTATAATAATATATCCTTCTGATTGAGTGGTGTGACGTTATTAACTAATTCTAAACTTCCTGATTGTTGGTTATCGTCTGTCACGTGATTATTTTGAACTTCGGATGTATTTGATGCCTTCCTTTCGTCACAAGGGTCGTCATGCTTCGATTGTTCTGTATTTCTGCCTGTTGTGTCGAGCGATTGGCCGAGCAATGACTCCTTGAAAATAATTATTGTGAAATATCAGGTACGGGTGAGAAATATGCGTATACGCGGAGACTTTTTTTGGCACAGACACAGTTTTTGGACACTTATAATTGTGTGGTCTATATTTTTCAGGGGATATCGTAAGTCTTGGTTTATTGATTATCAATCATTCACGGGCTTTCGAATCTCCGCTCCTTCATCAGTGGTCGGTGTTTTGCACAATGCTTCCAACCATCCGTGTATCGATCCATTCGTATCATCTGACCTCTGACCTTTAACCGTCTGACCCTATTGGTAATCCTAAGAGAGACATCAGGAGCCGAATCTAATCAAATTTTTAATATTGGGTGCCTTTAACTATTGAACCCTCCTGGTTTTAACCGGCTAATATAACGTTGACTGTTTTGTGTTCTTGTATGTCAGATTCTACGTAGGGTGTATGCGCTTACCTTTTCTTTCGGCGGGTCTGAATTAAGTGAGCAGGCAGTCCCACTGCTGGCGGCAAGGCTTTCGTTTGATGTCTTGTGAGTTCCGCCGATCTGAGTTAGTCTGAACGTGAAATACTGAATCAGACGCAAGATAAGGCGAATGGGGGGCTCGGTCCCCCTGTGGTGACTTATTATATTTATTACTATTTGAATCGTCCGCCATCGGCTCCACTATTTTTCCTATATGTTAAGCTACATGCGTTAGGTGTCGCTAGAGCTTCGCCGTGACTCGGGTTGGGTGCTGACTTCCTGATTTCGTAATTTCGTGATGTTGTGATCTCGTGATCACCCTACACAAATGGAGGACTTTTAAAATTCGTATCCGTTGTCCCTCTACTTACGCAGTTGGTATCGGGGAGTGTGGAAGGTTGTGATAGTGATCTAGGCTTTAAACCTGAAATATTGCCATTTGTACCTGAGCATTGATTGACCTTGCGTGTATGACCTTAGTAGTTGAAAGCGACATAAATTCCAAATTCAAAAAAATGAAGGACTCTGCTGTTAACGGTTCAATAAACTGTCCGAGTCAAATCGAAGACTTTAAAATTGGTATCCATTTTTTCGTTGGCAGCCACTGTCGGGTAAGGGACTAAGGATTCTGTGACTCTATACAGAAAAAAAAGATCTATTCATTTGAGAGCCAGTCGAGAGTCTGCGCCGGTCCTAAGTCAGGGTGAACCGTTCGCCTTCTAATTAGGAAGTTCCTAGTTCGATTCTCGACCCGAGTCGAACCAAAAATTTTTAAATTGGTATCCGTTCACTTTTTGCTTGGCAGGCAGTATCGGGTAAGCGCCGAGAGCTGCGGTTGTGATAGTGATCCAGGCAATAAACAGAAAATATTGAAGCTTGTTCCATGAGCACTGACCAGCTTACATGACTTTAGTAATCGAAAACGCCATGAATCCAAAACGAAACCAACCACTCACCTCAATAGTTGCGTGTTTTCGTCTCCTTTACAGTAAAGTTGTCTCCTTGTTTTCGGGGTGACTAAGATCTGCAAGATGACGTCATTACTAACTGACGAATGACTGAGGGAGATCCACGTGACTCGATAGCTGACCCCCTCGCCTATATTCTTATTAATAGTTTCGAAGATGTGGGGCGAGTGGTGGACAATCAATATACCTTGGTGGATTTAAAATTCGTCCCTGATAGGGATCTGGAATGGCTACTAGCCTCTGGCTATCCGGGTTTGACACCGGAATCCGGTACTTCAATGCATTTATCTCACCTCAGTGGTGTCTCTGATTTGAGTTCTTCGTCTTGACTTTTTACAAAGGCAACGCTTTTTCAGGTTGTAGTAAATTTCAGTTACCTATCACAAAATCACAAGTCGTATGTCACAACAGATACTTCACCTTGCTTTCCGAAAGCTTGTGAATGTTATAATTCTCAATAAACTAAGGGTGGACGTTAAATCTGAGAGAAAAGAAATTTTGAGAGAATTTAAAACGAGAGAATAGTACCTTGATTCTCAAATCTTCACGCATGAATGCGTACAGGATAGGATTGACGCAACTGTGCGCCCAAGCAAGCGTCGTGGTGAACATGTGTACGTAATAATGCGCAGGAGCTGACGGGACTTCCCCTAAATATATTAAAAGAAAACAGTTGTTGTTGTTGTTTTAAATTTATGGCGTTTTCAGCTTCTAAGGTCGTGTACGTCAGGTGGCCAGCTTATGGTCCACGTATCAATACTGGCAAAGAAGATTAAATTTTCTGTTCAGTTACTGCACGTTCACGTCAATACTGAGGCTATGTGAAGTGGCGGAAGTTCTCCCGCAATTGGCATTTAACAGCAGCCTTGTATGACAAAATTAGATTAACGACCGCAGTTGTGCTTTATTTTGCATCGGCTACATGGACTGTTGTGCAAAACTGATCAACCGTGACGGTGAATGTTGTTTTGAATTTATGGCGTTTTCTACTGCTTAGAACAAGTGGCTGGGATAGCGCGAAAACCGAGTTAGGTCACAGAGCAGTCTCAAGTGTTGTTGCTGGTGGTGGCGCTTTTAACCTGCTAAGGTCAATGCTTAGTGGGTGTGACGATATTTCTGGTTTTATAGACCGGATCACTATCACAACAAGAACTCTCCGCCCTCCTCCGAAGCATAGAAATAACGGATACCTATCTCTATATATCGGTAAAAACAACTTTGGCTCATATTGTAGAACTTTTCCCTCTGATTTTGGCAATATACATCGTTCGCCTCAAAACCGCATAATTACGGAGATATTGCCTCGGAAAATATGCAAAATGACTACGTCGTGACGACACAGAGATTACTTACGTAACGTATCTATGACGTAGAAGAGATTAGAAATTTGGTTTGGAAGCCAACAAACAAGAAATACTCCGATAATGACAAGGACCATCCTGGTTGCGCGATCCTGAGAAAATATGAACTCATAGTGATTGTTGTTGTTTTGAATTTATGACGCCCTAAACCACACAAGGGCCACGAGTGGCCATGCAAAATCGCAGCCACGTGCCATACGTGGGCCGCACGCAGATTTCTGATTGGGAAGTAGGCGTATATACTTAGCAGTCAGTATCGAGTACGGAAGCCTGTGCTTGTGTTAGCGGTCAGAGATATAAACCGGAAGTATTGACACGCGTACTATGCAATGTACGCAAACAACTCATTGACCCAGCATACGTTAGTAGGGTGGAAACGCCAAGAATCCGATCCGACACTAACAATTGATTGGCTTGCTTTTTCTCATAAACTCATGAACAACGAACCTATGACAGGGACGGGTAACAGAGACCTATTTTAAAATCCTAATTGCTCAGGAATCGGAATTCAATAGCCCTACCTCCCCTTCACATTTACTAGGCCGATATTTAACACAATATTAAAGCTCCTTACCTGGCGTTTTTCTGTTAATTTGCCAGTCGTTCCTCTCGTTTTCAAGAATACGATAATCGCCGAATAGCAAACGAGGATAATTATGAGAGGGATAAGGAAGCCGATCACTGATCTAAGAAGAAGAAAGAGCATCAGGATTCCACTCCACCTCCACTTCCCCACCCCTGAAGTGTTCCCAACCGATAGATAGATAAATTTTACATTATTGAAGGAAGACAACGATGGCGGTAAGGCCATACAATCACTTGCCCCCGCGGAGGCAATCATGCGAAGAACGGCGAAAGTATAGGAACATGATGACTGGCTTAAATCTGCCACCGGCCCGCGAGAACTTACGCATGAATTTGCCTACCCGCTGTAATGTAAAGGTATACAGACCTAATCAGCTGAAAGAATTATAAATTCAAAACAACAACACAACCTCAATGAATCGGTTACCTTGTCATGGTATACACCATAAACCAAGAGTTGTCGGAGGCTATTGTGTTGTTGAACGTCCATCCACATTTTGGTAGGTCATGCTCTGAAATAAAACAGATGAGACAAGACACTGCATAAGTAGTAGACTGAGTGAGAAAGAGAGACAGAAAAAGATAAAGAGAGAAAGAAGGAGACACTCTTTCATTTCATCTGAGAAGATTCGTTCGGCGATCAGTCGGGCGTAACATAGAAAACACGGAAACAAATACCTCGATCAACAATTCCTCTGAAATACATCGGAAGTACTCCAAGAGCTGAAGAAAATATCCAGATAGCAATGACGATCGCTCGCGCACATAACTTGGTCCTAGAAATTGAGATTAGAGAGACGTAAGCAGAGGTAGCATTGAACAAATCAAGCCGCGCAAGGCTCTATACTGTACTTCTTAACGGGGCTTCTGCTCAAAACACTCTTATGATGTCCTAAACCAGTGGTCGGCAACCCGTCAGTCCGCGAAGTCTCTGTTACCGGTGCGCGGGCTTCTAAATTTTTGCTATGTTAAGGCTGTTAAATCCCACGTTAGAAAGCAGGCGTGTTTATGTTCATCGCATATAACCAGAAGATAGACGCCTTCGTTATATTAACGTGCGATCCTACAATGTCAGCGAGCGAGTAACGATGAACAGAATCTGACTTTTGACGGATGGCATATTGCAGTCACCATAAATGGTAACATTGATACGCAAGTACATATGTGGTATGTGCGACCGCCTGTGGATAGAATTCAAGACCTGCCGGAAGAGGTTGCCGACATTAAAAGATGACATTGTCGTCCTATAATATTATCTGGATGTTGGTGTCAGCCTCACACAATGTTTTTCCCTGTCAGCAAAGTGTTCCCTGTGAGCACGAGGTTCACCATGAGCACAGTGTTCCCCGTGAGCACGTGATTTCACGCAGCCACGTGGTTTCCCGTGAGGTGTGCCCCGTGAGCACGTGATTTCCCGTAAGGACGTGATCTCGCGTAAGCACGTGGTTCCTCCGTGAGCATAGTGTTTAACGTGAGCACAGTGTTACCCGTGAGCACAATGTTTCACGGGAGCACAGTGTTCCCCGTGAGCACACTATTTCAGCGGGAGCGTAGTGATCTCAGTGGTTGAATACGCTATAAAACGACAACAGCAATTCAATGAAAACTACCTGCGAACAGTTTGGTATAAAACGACCGCCAAGAATCTGTCGACGGACATGGCAGTCATAAAGAACACACTCGCGTACATATCAAAATAGGTACATCCACTTGCAATCTTGCACATCGCACCACCGAATGGCCACCTAAAAGAAATGGAGAAATACCGTACAGAAAATCGGTGTAAATTTATACGATAACACCTACACGTCAGGTCGGGACTTGGATACGGGGGAATTACAGCCCATCCAGTCGCTCCATCTGCGCATTTCTTTCATGTATTATCTCATAACCCGGAAAGCACATTCTACGCATTTAAATGATCCTAGTCATCTCAAGTAATCGAATCCTTACCCGTCAACTGCCAACTCAACCGTCCAAAGTGGCAGCATGCTGACGAAAATGAAGTCGGCGATTCCGAGATTCAAGACATATACGTCAGTAATCGTTTTATTTCTGACCTGCAAATATTTAAAACTAAGTTTGCACGGGAATATATGGCTCACGTGTCCTGTGACGTCATGGAATTCATGTAATATTGTAATATTTCGCCGCCGCCGTGAGACGTCGAGGTTTCTGGTTAGATTCCCGACCGAGTCAAACCAAAGACTTCATAACTAATATCCGCTCGCTCTCTGATTGGCAGTCAGTATCGGGGAGTGCGGGGGATGCGGATACGGCTATAAACCGGAAAAAATCGACATCCCTAATAAGCATTGACCTGGCATACATGACCTTAGAAACCGTCATAACTTTAAAACAACAACAGCTTTCGGATCAAAACTAATCAACTAATCCAGGTCAAGCAGTTTACATATCGCAGTCACCGTAAACGCTATATATCCAAACAACAACAAAAACCACAACTTTGACGAGCCAATGTTGCTTTGAGCGTAACAGTACAGATTGCGTTCAGTGATTACGGGTGACAAAGATCTCGAACACTACCTAGCTTTCTCGACTTTGTTTGAAATTGATATTTAAAGGTCATCTATATCGGTTAAAACAACTTTGGCTCATATTGTAGAGATTTTTGTGCTGATTTCGGCAATATACATCATTCGCCTCAAAGCCGCATAATTATCGAGATATCGCCCTGCAAAAAATTAATTCGGCACACGTCGTGACGTCACGGCGTGTACGCACTTTTATGCTGTCATTTTTGTACTTTGAATTTCGGCGTTCTTTGACGAATTTGGGTGAGGAAATGGTGTGGAATATCTTCAACTATAAAAGTTCTACCTCTCAATAGCTGTTTGAGGCAATAACCAAGCTGATTCTGTGAGATATTTGAAAGAAACGTGATTTTGGAGGCCTTCAGGAAACGATGAAATTCTCAGCTAAACGACTTTCTAGTGGTTTATGTGTCTGGATTTAAGTTTTTGAACATCATCATATTTCCATTTCTCGGGTTCATTTCCAATATAAACGAAGAACTGCCGAATATATAAGCATACCAAATAGCGTAGATGCTGAAGCGTCAGCAACGCCCATTGCGGTCATGCTTCAATGATCACGGACTGCTTGCCTCAGTCGCCGAGTCGCAGATTCGTGGTCCGCGCTTCGGTCTGGTTGTATAGTTACTGCGACGTCTTTCGTACTGCTGGTATTCTTTCATTATAAGATATTAGCCTCCGTTTGTCGCCAAATTTCAGTAAGTGCGAGGGAGTGATGTATATTTCATACGTATACTACAAGAATTTTAGCACTAGAACGATACCGGTACAGCGTAGATCTAAGGGAAAACGCGAAAGACTTAAGAATGTGGTGTGGTTGATGTTGTAACACAGCAGGCAAAACGAAATAGAAACGAGGAGGATATGGTCTGTTGGAATGGAAGATTATGAAGGAGGAGGGTGGGTGAGGAATGAGCCAACACAGACGAGACCAGCACTAATGAAGTTTGGTGAATATGACCAGCTGTACTAAACGGCGGACAGCGGAATCGCTGACCCATGTATAAATGTCGGAGAGTTTCCCCAACTTAGCCCTGGTAGATTTGCAAGCTCCATTTTAATTATATTAATATCTCACTGCTAACTTTGCCGTAACCTAATCAGCAGCTCTTATGACATTTTTATGCAGGCTGCGATTGTTCGGTCCACCGATCAGTACCAGTCCACGGTTCACTTGGTACCGGTTGTTCACTTTTAGTACCGATATGATGCGGTAGTAGGATGTACAATGCATCTCCGCTAAACGCCATTGATTCATGTGGTGTAATATGGTACTGTAGTTACCCCAACCTGACTACCTGCTGCCCTAGCTGAATCAAGAGGAGCCTAATGAGTATGTTGTCATTCACAGATGGAATTCTACCTTAGTACTAATGCTAACGTTGAATTGCCAGCATTAACAATGACACTAGAATGTTACGGTACTGGTACCTAACAATCTAGATATACAATGATCCCTTGCTTTCGCCAGTGCAAATGGAGATTTTATTCATAAGATTCGCTTCACACTTCCTGGATATTGTGATGGTCAAGGGTGCAGTAAAAAGAGCTTGGGGATGACTGATGATTGAATTGTCTGTTCAGCCTGATATCCTTCTATCAGTATGCACAAGATTACCAGGCCACACAGCAAACTACTGGACTTCTGCCTTAACACTTTTATGCAATCATCGGCCTAATGGTTGATATATTATGTGTGGGAGTGACAATGGTGGAGATCCTGAGTAGAAGCTGCAGTTCCGGGTAGGATCTACCCAGCCACAATGCTAACAGGTCAACTTTGCTTTGACCCTCGCTTGATTAGTTCTACTTCTACCTATTGGTTAATCTGAACATTTCAGTTCTAGTAGTCCTCCTGAAGCCTACTTGTAACTTTTAACATGCTATTTATATTCCGTTACATCTGATCTTGCTATATCACCATAAATCAAGCAAATTTGTGTGCATTTTTATTATTTGCTTCTGATGCACCCACATGGCCATAGATGGACTGACCCTTTTGTATGGATTGGCGTTTCCAAATATTTTTATGTTGTGGGTCTATAGAGCGTATGCCCTTGATCACCAATAACATTGGATCGCATAAGAATTTTATCTTGCCTACACTGATGCATGTCCATAACCCAGAGCATTTGCAAGCATCCTTGCTCAATGCTTCTTCACTAAACTAACTAGATTCTGCAGGTTTATTCCATCCAATTGAACAAAATACACTGTTCTCATAACTCTATCTTTTTCAATCCAATGTTTATTGCAAATGTTTGTGGCGTACAGTGTCTCATTACAAATACATGGTATGCACTGATAGTTCAGAAGATTTCTGCTCATGTAGCTGGAGAACAGTAAATGAATGAGTCGTGTGTTTTACATCTGTCGATGAAGAGTCATTGGAAGCCAGACCATAAAACACCTTCTGCAGGAGGAGACAAGGCAGCTAAAGTTGAGCCTTGTAGAGCCTGGCAAATGCGTAGCACAGACCGTCAACAGATTTCTCATTCGATAGAAAAGCCTAAAAATTAAAGTTTATAAAGTATTGCATTTTCTGCCCTAATATAGGATAAGTCTAATGGGGTCGTTTTTTTGTCTAGCCTCGCACACTTGGTTGCGGTACGGTACTGGTATACTTGAGTCAGTTTCGTGTGTCTACCTGCCTAACATAGGTCTATCCCATATTACTGCCCTCAACAATCATATGCCTGCTCTTGTGATTAAGGCAGCCTAATACTCAGGTACAAACTAGGAAGGTGAACGTGTATATGGCCGAAGACATTCCGGATAAGCGCGACAAACGGCACACCCTTTAACAAACCTTTGTTCGAAAAGCTTGCAGGCATGTAGTATGTGACTACATTCTCGCCGGCATTTTCCATAACCGCTGAAAAACGTATATCCTTGGCGTAATCCCGTAGCTCTGCCAAAAGACCGTCTACAAATAGCACGAAATACTCGCACTCGACTTGACCGCTCGCGCCGACAACAACAGAGACCATAGAGCTCAAAAATTGTAGCTCGCGCCTTCGCCCGTCGTCTTGACAGCTGTCAGTTGATATATGCTACGCCCATTGGCGTAATCAAATTCGACGGTTTTTCGCGAAAATCTCGGTAACTAGGCATTTTTGAGTCGAGAGATGTATATTTTCGGAATCAGCACACCGAAATCTACAAAATGAGCCAAAGTTGTTTTAACCGATATAGATGACCTTCTCGACCACTACTTCAGCTTTCTCGACTTAGTTTGAAATTGATATTTAAGAAAGCTGGTTATTATAAAATTATCAATTAATAAATTATTTAAAAACAAACCTTAAATAGTATATTACCTTGACTTGCATAATATAAACGACGATCCCGTTTCCGATCAGTCCAACGATCGTGACCACTGCATAGATACATGGAAGTATTATCATTCTGAACTCCGCCAAAGGCGCTTCTTCCCAGTCATCTCCAGCAGCTTTGTTCGGCGTAGAAGTATTTGAAGGAATAGTTGTAGGTGCAGTCCAATTAGCAAAGGCTAAACTTGACTTGAGTTGTGTCGATGTTGACATTTTAACACTATAGTTATAGTATAATGGCAAAATTCTGGTGAAATATAATATTATAGGATGATTCTGGGTAGACCTGTACTGCTGTACACCGTATTTCTGCAATGATCAGTGTACTAACCAAAGACGTTAAAATTAGAAACAGTTTCTACTCTACTACTAGTCTCTGCGGTAGTCGGTATCGGGGCACGTACTGTAGTGCGGCGGATTGTGGTCGTGATAGTGATCCAGGTTATATAAACGAGAAATATTAAGCATTGACCTAGGAGTACATGACCTTAGTGGGGTTGAAAGCGCCATAAATCCTAAATTCTTAAACAACAACATTATCAATATATCATATACTGTGACCTGACCTGGTTTTTCGCTACCCGAGCAACATGTTCTCACGAAATCACCAATCTTCAAAACAACGTTCCCCGCTGTGGTTGATCAGATGTGAACAGCAGTAGCCATGTAGCCGATGCAAAATGATGCACGACTGCGGACGTTAATCTGATTTTGTCATACAAGGTTGCTGTTAAAAGCCAATTGCGGGAGAACTTCCACCCCTTTACGTGAACGTGACGTGAACGTGCAGTAATTGACAAGAAAAATTAATCTTGTTTGCTAGAAGTTTGGAGAAAAAACTCAAGTCTGCTATGTATGAACTAGTCGACGACGGCTGAGGAATTCTCGTGGGATTCCTTGGCGAGCTGTGCTTGCTTGTACTGTACAATAGAACACGCATTTGTAGTAAAGTCAAGTTATAAGGAAGGTAGGGTATGGCAATTTCTCATGACCTTTTGTGACCCGTGTCTTCAAGGGCATGCAAACGCAACACTGGCCCGTGTACACGTGACCGTGTTCGGGCCATTTACGGCCATGCTCAAGCAATAACAGGCCCGGATGAGTGCGATACCGCATGGATCCTCTGTAGCAAAGATATACGTGGGGCAGGCACTTCCCTAACAAGGCCATGTGTGGGTCTCGTAACGCGGGGCGTTCTATGCACAAGCCTTGGCAACCAACACACGGGCCACGTAGGGACGCTCGCATTTTTCTGGATGGGAACCCACGCCTCCTCGGGAGTATATAAGAACAAACAGAATCTCCGCTGCAAAAATCCGCTTCCTCTTCCTCTTCCCACATACACAAACTTTTCCATAACTACCTTACATCAGAGAAGACAAAGTGTTGCCTATAGTAATTAACCATCATATATTTTTATCCTACGATATGCCTGCAGTATCCGTTATATCTATACTCTCCAAAACTTCCCCTGAGAGTTAATTTTGGTCGATTGAGGCACATTAATTTTGTGTGCGTGTCGTAAACTTGACACAAAAATCGAAAATGACTCTGTATGTTTTATCGATTTGAATATGATAAGCCTATAATTATTATACTCATGACGTGCGCGTACTGGATTTTAAATAATCACTGCATTACTCATTTTCTTGTGAAATAAAGCTTTATAATGCAAAATATTCGTCAACCAGAGAGCTATATATCGATTACAATGAGCCGCAGCTCTTGCATGCCTTCGGATTTATGGACACTGGAGATGATTAGATTTATCTCATGCATAAGAAGAAGATCACCACAGATTTAGCGTCCAGCCTTAGTTTATTGAGAATTAAAACGTTCACTAGCTTTCGGAGCTCCGCTCCTTCATCTATTGATCGTCCGCCATCGGCTCCACTAACTCTTCAATATGCAGAAGATAATTGCTGTCAAGTCCAGTCAATAAACAAGGAAAGTAGCCTATAGCCTTTCGCTTGTTGCCACACAGACACACAGAGCATCACCTCCGCCAAACAAAATGAAGTATTAGAGCCCCGAGTGGCTTAGGTAAAGCCTAATGAACGTAAGTACGGACGACTTTAACGTCATCTCTTAAATATTCAACGCATCGGAAACAAGTTTATTCGATTTAACGAAAGTGTTTTACAACTTTTTCTCAGCTTCTCAAACAATGTTCAACAACAAAACGTGTTTACTGTGGCGAGAGTCGTTTTTAGAATGAATTCACATCAAAACCGCTCAGTTGGCGAGTGGTCAGACTGTCCCGCCTTCTAATCGGGAAGTATCGGGTTCGATTCCCGACCGAATCAAACCAAAGACTTTTAAATTGGTATTTGTTCCCTCTCTGGCTGCTTGGCAGTCGGTATCGAAGGAGTACGGCTGTGATCCGGGCGATAAACCGGAAGTATTGACACGTGTACCGTATAAGCATTTACATGACGTAGGCCTACACGTCATTAGCAGCGTTGAAAACACCATAAATTCACAACAACAACAACAACAACTTTCGCATCAAAACTAGGCCTAGTGAATAGTCCTGTTTTTTTTTAAATACAAGCTTAATGAGGTCAATCGGTTAGTATATCGTAGTCACCGTAAATGGTAACAGGCGTATATACATTCAAATGGCCCGATCCAAGTCGACGTGGGTTTGAGTAAAAATATTGGTTGTGGCGATAAGCTGTATACCAGTATACTTTCTGCCGCAACTCGACTTTCTAAACTACAGTGAATAGCTGGCTTATAATACGCGCGTGATCAATGTAATTCTCCATTAACGGCTATAATCCGTTGGAAGGAAGGGCAATGGAAGGTTCTGCGACAAATAATCAATTTATTGATCAAACTTTTATATCTATTCTGTTCTCGACCGACTCAAATCAAAGATAATCAGAAGTATTGTAACGCGTACTAAGCATTAACTCGGCGTATATATATGACGTTAGTAGGGTTGAAAACACTATAAAATCAGGCCAGCAACAATTTCTCAAAGTTACCTTCAAGTATACAGTACGTCTAATCCGTCAGTTGTACGGCGTAATCTCAGCGGCTACCGCTCGCATCTGTTAGGCAATTATGGTAATCCTTAAAACTAAAGCGATCGCCTTTGAAGAATCCGTTCGTTTGATCAAAGCCTAACGCGCTTTAAAAGCTTATGCTTTCTCTGGTTTACAGCCATTACTCGACATATTACACTCTAAAGTCGTAGTGGAGCCGATGGCGGCGATCAATAGATATTGTAAAGAAGATTTAACGTCCAGCCTGAAGTCGATAATTATTATTGGAGCCAGATAAAACTTGAAGTCACTACAGATTTAACGTTCAATCAAGTTAATTGGAATTTAATTCAAAAGCTTTCGGATCTCAACATGCACTAGTGAAGTCAATGGCGGACGATCCTGGTAGGTCACCGAAGATTTAAATTCCAGTCTAGTTTATTGGAATTAATCTCAAAAAAAAGTTTTTGGAGCTTCACTCCTCAACTTAAACACACCCGCTGAAGGCGCGTAAATCCCAAACCTTAAGAATTATATTCCAATAGACTGGACTGGACGCTGAATCTGTGGTGACGATCTATATCTGATATCCACTGTCGGCTCTAATACTGAAGCTGGACGTTAAATTTGTAGGGATACTATGCATTTAGCTGTACCTGATTGTCCGTTATCGACTTCAAACTGAGGCTGGACGTATAACGACATTTTATCTATAATCCACCGACAGCTCTGATGCTTACAACTGATGAAGCTGGACGTAGAGACAATTTATTTATCCCGGATCGCCCACCATCGTCTTCAAACTGAGACTGAACGTCGGCTATAATTAGTCGTGACATATTCTACTTTTATGTATATCTGATTGCCAACCATCGACGGATGGCCTACACCTTGTTTGTATACATGTAACATATGTTATCAATTACGAATGAAATAACTTCACAAGTGACTTGTTTAAGAAAATATTCCCACGAAAGTAAGGAATGTTGACTTGACAAACAGCAACAGCATTTCTTAAAAACAAGCTGAGAAATCGCCTTGCTGCGGCCAAGACTATAGAGCCAGATACCAAAAGTCCTACCGTTAAGCAAGCTGGGCGTTTGCGCGGGCTTGGATTGCAAAAGAAGGCCAAGGCTGGTGTTTGTACACAACAAACAACGATGATTTCTCTTATTTCCCATTTAATCTGCCTATTTCTGCTGAGTGATGAATGGCATCGAGAATAAGTTGCAATGCGTACAAGATGAATGTGTTCGTAAAAGCTTATCTTTACGAGCTACAGTTATTAGGGTAGGAATGAGGGGTATAATGACCCCAGGGAAAGGTGCCATAGCTTCCTACTCCGTAAAGCAAATTGAAAGCCGCCCAGTCGAATATTCAAAGGAGCCGATACTTTCTTTGAAGAAAAAGAGCTACAGAGTCAGCATTCTGCGATTCTGTGATAAAACGTACGTTTATACTTTCTCTTCAAAAATGCGTTTTACCACACGCGACGCCTTATACCTGACCCTACCCTACCCATAATCTCAATAGCTATAGTCACTGCTTGATTCTTACAGATACAACGCTACATCTGAAGGGCTCTTGAACACACATCAAGTCACTGCGTTACTGTGTCTATTGCCTTCTATACTGAGACGAATGAATGGTACCCTCGCTCTATCGAATCAACTGTAGTGAGTACTGGCACCAAGGCGTCGATATAATTATTACACGAAAAGGAAATTTAATCTTGCGAAGTTACCGATGGTAGGCTCGCGCGCGCCGCTTGATTAATAACTTACTCTGTACGAGTTGCCTGTTTGTGGAAATAAATGGTGAAATAGCCGCCAGTCAGCCATAGCCTACTGACTGTCAGCGTTCTGATCGGGATGTTCTGCTGGTAGCCTATATATCGATTCCCGACTGAGTCAAACCTTTATAATTGGTAGGCCTATCCGTTACTCGTTTACCTGGCAGTCGGTATCGAGAGAGTCTGGTTGAAATAGTGATCCCGGCTATGAACCGGAAGTACTGACACGCGGGGTAGGCCTATAAGCATTGACCTGACTTTCATGAACTGGGTAGTTGAAAAGTCAAACAACAACGTTATATATACGCTTGACTCCACAAGCTCTATATCTGCAGGCTATATCCCTATCTGGCTGTATGTAGATGGCTTCAGTAGACTCCTGACAAGCCTTATTGATAGCCATATGTTTTTAGATTACATAGTAAATTATTATAATAATAGCATACATTCCAACATACAAGTTTCTACGCTACTCAAATCTGTCCTTGTTTGCTTTCCTAATACAGATAGATTACGATAGATTGTGAAGTAGACTATGTCCTGTATTTACCTGAAATTAGAACCGTGTATTCGCACCGCTTAGCCTTGGCTGAACTATGAGAAGCCTACATAGGAGCCACCGAGTAGCGCAGCGCATTACGCAAAAGGTCGATAGGAGAGCTATTATTGAAATTCCTCTTAGGCCGTTGGACTGTGTCCACTGCCCATCTTTCTCAGCCTTACTAGGCTATATAGCCTACCTATGGATATACAGTGTGCCGGCACATTAGCCCTATAGGCTATTAGGCATATAATATACAGTATATATAGCCACTTTTTCCCCGGCTTATTTTCCCCCGCCCCAATTCCAGCGAGAGCCTGAAGCCTACCAGGTCTCGGCAGCTTTCTCTGCCACTCGGACCGATTGCATTCTTCAAAGCGTTCCGCGGACCGATCTTGAATTTTATCTACACGGGCGTTCGCGCAGACCTCATAATGTAGGCAACTTGTATCATTATTCCTACCAATGACATTGTAGGAACGCACATTAATATAACGAAGGCATCTTTATGAGCATAAACACGCCTGCTTTCTAACATGGGGTTCAACAGCTATAGAGAAACCGGAGAAGCCCGCGGAGCGGTATCGGAGGCTTGGCGGACTTGCGGTTGCCGATCACTGCCCTATATCAAACGAAATCTGTTATATGTCTTTGCAATAATAAATTGATATGTCGGTTGTATTCAAATTTGGCGCAAGAATCCACTAACTCTCATAAATAATTTCGAAATAATACCGGTACTGTAAACCAAAAACTATCACAGTGTTCAGTGCTAGCCAGGATAAACGACCATACAACTGCGGTTACAGAAGGCGAAGTGGAGCCCCTTCATTTTGGTATGTGATTTAGCTATGGTCACACAGTGCCGAGAGTAGCCTGTTGGATAAATTATGAAAGACGACAGAGCCAAGATGCCTACGTGTAGATATAAAGTGGTGACGCTGTGTAAGTATGCCCCTCTCTGTTTACGTATTGCGCATGAACACGTAGAGCAGATCCCCTCATTTCGAAGTTTGGTAAAACAAATAAAGTCCACAAAAATCCTCGATCGAAGAAGGTCCTTCCGATCGAAGCGTTCCAGTTAAGAACATCTACCTCTTCCGGTATGATTGTTGATACTTTTATTTTAACTGTATCAGAGTACATCATATTGGTTGTGTATAAAACAGACCTCAGCGGTGCGAAGCCACGTAACCTTGTCACATACATCCATTTAACGCAGTCTTCTTGCTGTATATGCACAGTGCAGGCAAAGCTGTTTGGAAAGTTTGAGCTTCGCCAAAGCGCAACTTCGGCACAGCAAGTTTCAGTATATATTTTCCTTAGCAACCGCCGGCGACGTAATAATGCATTTGCGATACGCATCGATGATTACGGAGTTAACATCAACTTTCACGAAATCCGGTCGCTTCCTGACCTTGCCGCAGTTCATCGAAGGCTTGAAACTTTCCAATAATTATGTAAGTTGGGACTACGTCTTAAGCAAGATTTCTGGAAAACACATGCGGTAACAAACTTTCCCCGTCGTTGAAGACTTAAGGATATGAGCATTGGCCAACGGGATTTGAACCACTCGGAGGCTCATCTCTTCTAGAAATACGTGAAGCCTATGAGACGAGCGTACGCAAGTGGAGGATAGCCTACCTAAAACTTAACTGAAAGTACATGGCACTGGTTTGAACCGTGACGGAGGTTCACACTCCGAGTTGGAAAAGAATAACTGAGTCTTGCATTTCTTTACTGAATCACATCCTGTCTCCACCACTCGTTGATAGGATCGGACAGTTTGCCGCCAAACGGAAATTGCTTAGCAACGGACGATAGCCTTTGTCGTCGCTATGACACGGGCATGTTGATTGACAAGTCAAAAGCTGACAACACTACTTCTGTTTCTGCTCACAACCTCGTCCCCTGCCTTCCTAATCAAGCGTGGTTCTTTCACGATGATCATTATCACATCGCATTCAAACGAACGAAACGGCACGCGCCTGTACTATGTATTAGACTACCGGTACTGCATGCCCGCATTCCTTAAACAACCGTATGCCATCCTTGCTTACGAACATCATGATAAACGTGCTAGGTTTTATCGCTAGTCTACCAACCAGTCTCGTCACCTTACGTTTGTTATGATTTGTCAATGACGTACTGTATTATGACCAATTTCATTTGCGCTAGAGATAATATTAACAAGAGCTGATCTGCCGATACAATAAGTGGCGCTTTGTTCTGCGTCGACAAGAAACAAATGCCTTTGAATAGAGATATGGAACACTATACCCTATTCAAGGGCGTGATGCAGCGGGTTTACCAGTTCACTATTTAATCGCATTTGGATGCTACTAAACGGCGGAGCGTGGGCCGAACGGGCTCTGCAACACCGAGTCGCGTATAGATGAGATAGCGTTTATCGCACACGACTCCTGTGCGTTCCCTAAGGTCCGCAGTAATAGACGATATATCAATTCCTCTTATATTCTAGTAGCAGTAGCTTAATCGGCATCCGATACGTAGACGGCAAAAGCAGATAAAACCAGGCCTACCCTACCACAACTAACTAGGAGCGGTGCGATCGACCACACGTCGCGGCGCTCAGCGAAACTCTCGACTCGCTAAAAAGGGACCCAGCCCATTTATAGCCTACTGCAGCCGCTTGTAATCAGTGATTGATATAAACCGCTTGATTGCAGCGTTGCAACTGAACCGTTAACCGCCACACCAGCGGGCTACAAAATTATTTTCGGAAAGTCGCCTAAATTTGGTCAGGGCTTCGTTCTCTTCATCCGCGTTAAAATCACTATATATATCTCACTACTAACCGTGCTTTAACCTTATAGTAGTATAATTGTGAGTAGTCGGTATTCCGCCGTTTAGTACGGCCCCAGATTTGTACTTTTCAGGTAGATGGATTGAGATGAAGAACAGGCGAGTCGCTAGTCGCAAGCAGTTCCTCGGAAGCAGGGGTCGACCGATCATCGCCCAGGCGAATATTTGTATTTTTGCAATTATCTGTATCGGCGAGTAGGAAGTCGAAATTCAATACCGGCCTCAATCAGCCGATAATAATGATTTTTTGACCTATCAATATTGGCCATCAGTCAAGCGAAAGGCAGATTATCGGCCTTGAAAAAATAACAATATATATCGGTCGATCTCTATTCAAAAGTCACGACCAACATTCTCTCAGCAGTAGTGTGTCTATTATAAATGCAGAAAAAATGGGGAAAATAACCCAGTGTGCACTTCCAAACAGATACCAACATTGTCGTAATCTTTTCAATATATTCTATTCTCTTAATTACATAAATAATTTCAATATTTCAAGCGGCTTCAGAGGTGGAAATGATCTCCCGCTTCACCCTGTCGCTTCCTACCTTCAAAGGGTCGCTTTCAATGGTGTCCAAGATAACTGAATGGAAGTGAGATAAATTAGATCGGTAGTTCATAGATTGTGCTACTTCGAATAGGTGTTTTAAAGTTTAGATGGTTGCCATGGCTACCATATACTACTCAACAGTGCTCCCGCAATGGGCTTTTGATTTTGGCAGAATGACGTCACATGTGATACCGTACCTCATGCAGCACAAATATGAAATACCTGGTATTGCCTAGATCGATGGTGACACTCAAGAACTCTAAATCATTAGCTTTCTATCACTTGACACAGGAAGTTTGGGGCGAGGAGTAGTGCACCTATGCATATTTGAAGGCTGATCCAATCAAATGTTGTGTTTGTTGTAATTGATCGTCTGTCATTGGATGCTCTCAATTTCACAACAACGTGACACAGGAACTTTGAGGGTCAGGAATGGGGAGTGCCTGCCCTGTGAGGCACTTGTTGCAGCTGAAGGCTTGTCCAAATCCAAATCAGTGTCTGGACTGGACATTCAAACCATGGTGACACTCTCTACATAGCAAAGAATATAGCGGAGCCGATGGATCAATATACAGTACAGCTTGGTGGGTTTATCTTGGTTGGCACAGGCGCTTAGCTTTACATCAGCGTGGTTGTACTACCCAGCTCTACACACATAGGCTTACCTGAATGGGAATATCTGATTATGGATACATGAGTAGGGTGACTAGGGTGTGGGTCAATATACAATATATATATATATATATATAGACAGAGAGATTGTAAAGAAGATCACCACAGATTTAACGTCCAGCCTTAGACTGAGAATTAGAAAATTCACAAGCTTTCAGATCTCTGCTCCTTCATGTGTATGAGGTTCGTGTGAGTGTGGCCCCTAAAACTTGTAGATATTATAATTCTCAGGGCTTCAGAGCTTAATTCTGCAGTGAATCTTCTTTACGATATCTATTGATCGTCCGCCATCGGCTTCACTATATTCTTACTTGAGTAGGGTGATAATTCTCAATAAACCAAGGCTGGACTTTATATCTGTGGTGATCATCTTTAAAATATCTATTGTAATTGATCGTCCACCATCGGTTACTGACAATAACACAACATAGGCAACTTACTTTCCAAGACAGTGTGATACGCAAAGTGGAGATATAGAAGAAAAAGCATGTGGAGTGCAGATACCGTCACACAAAGAAGCACTCGTTGCGAGTGACCAACCGTTCGTGACAACATTACTGTGATCTAAAGCAACATAGGCTAATTTAAAATGAAAATTCTTCAGGCAAGGTCAGCTTAAGCCTGAGCATAAAGTTCAAAATCCGTTTTAGTTTCAATTCGAAAACTTATGCCTTGCTGCGAGTGGAAGCGGTGAAATTTCTGTTTTGATGGAAAAATGACCACTTCCATTCCATATCCTTGATTAAAGCTCAGGTGAGGATAGAAAAAGTATCAAAAGATATACTTGGTTTAAGCCTTAACCTCATTATAAATAGACAAAAGACTCATCAGAGCGTACCTGTCCTAGTCAAAACTCGTGACGACTACTATATCGCTCTAGTTAAAACTACCTTTATAGACGAAACAAGTGCGAGGACAAATTCATTTCGACAAACCGGATATACCATTGATGCACGGTTACATGACTGCACCCGGCGCAAAAACCAAACCAGGGTTTAACGAATTACGCCACCTATTTAATCCCAACCCGTAGAATTGAACATTGGCATTCACGGGCGAAATTGTCAGTTGTTGACACGGATAAGAGTCTCTCCCTTCACATTTATTGTAAAATTACCACTTTTTTTTATCGCCCCCCTTAGTGCATACGTACCATTCTGATAGCTGCAGCTCCAGCGATAATAAACCAAAGAATATAAAAGACTGTGTGGGTGTAATGAGTGATGTGACCGAGCAATAGAATTATGCAATGGCTAACCATTCCATATCCCTGAAAAACACCAATGAACACAATTATTCAAGTAGTAACCTTCAACAGAAACCAGGCGACACGATTAGATAGATTAGGTTCTCAATCGGCAGTCCGTGAAGATATTTTACCGATCTTTGAAATGCGTTTGTAACATTTTGGCGAATAGGCAACAGTAAATTTCTCATTAAAGTTATCCATTTCCAGAACATGCAAATGTTTCAGTTTGCTTTTGCGTAACGTGTCATGGAAACAGCATTGCTTATGTCGTATACATAGGTGATAGGCTATAATCCAAAATGGCTGGCAGCATTTTTCAGGAATGACGTGCCTCGGCACCGATCCACGTAGTCCGCCGTAGCGTAAAGGTTGAGAACCCTCGGATGTCGCATTACATACAACCAATCAAATATGAGGAATCAATTCGAAGGTCCTCTGAGTTTGGTGCAGAGGAGCAAACCGCAGACCATGTCATCCATTCATATGCAATGTGTAAGCCACCGAATGGATTGACTGGTCAGAAGAACCTGGAGCACAGAAGTGGCTGCAATGACGTCAAGGTCTAGTCCGAAGAAAAGAAGAAGACCAAGCGAAAGAAGAATTCGAAGGCTTAGCACGTATACCTATGCTCTTTGGTAACAAGGAAACAACTTACTAATAATGATAAGCACTGGACAACGCTGACGTACGTATTGCAGAGATAAGCAAAGAAATACATCAATCCAGATACTCCAAACCAGTATCCAAAGCAAATTCCAAACGCAGTACCAATTAAGGTTCCTTGTTGCTGGAAAAAGATCGTTATTAATGGTCAACAGACAGACAGGCAGCTAATATTGCTAAGCACCAGGAATAGCAATATGGCGGTTAGTGTGTGGCTTAGAAGAAGACCCATACAGGCATACAGCTTGTATCAGCATCTCCTTGTCTGTTGGGATACAAACGAAGCCTACAATTCAAAAACATCCTCTCAACAAAGCAGTCGATGTAGAGGTCAGAGGTCAGTGGAAGCTCGATGGTGACCGAACCTGCACTAATCAGGCAACAAATTTCTTACCAAAACAGTTCCTGACGCTTTCATTGTCATCAACAGTATGGCGACAAGGGTAAATACCGTCATCAGAGGTCCGTACAGTTCACTTGGTATTTTCTAAACAAGAATTCGCATTGTATGATCAGCTCTTTCATTGAATGGTAAAGTAGATTCACCACAGATTTAACGTCTAGTCTTGGTTTATTGGGAATAATAACATTCACAAGATTTCGGAGCTTTGCCCATTCATCAGGTGAAGATGGAATAATGAATATCTGTCTGTCCATATCCCATGATCTGGTGTTTTTGTCAATGACGTGGGGTAATCAGAGCTTGCCTCCCACCAAAATTGGGCTCGAGTGCCAGCATAGAACCAGATATGGCTCATGAACCAGGACACACTTGTCCAACCCCAATAGCTGGAGTGCCGGCCTCTTATTCGGCACGCTGTGAGTTTGAGTCCCTGACTCACCTGTGGACTTGAAAGAGATCTGAGAGGGATGAATGATGTAACAAGGCGATTAAGAAGAACTTTTGGTTCGACATCGAAATACGGTCGAAGAATATCAATATTTCCGTACAAATCAAACATTTTCCGAGCTTGCTGACGTCCAGATTGAAGAAACTAAAAAAACAAGGGGTTGATATCTTGGGAGCCGCTTCTATTACAGCAGGTCATTGACCGGTCTGACGAGAGTCTGACACTACCTGCTAATATTGTTATGTTGTCAAGCCCCTTTCTAGTTGGTTTTTGCCTCAAAGGATTTATGCCGATAGTTGGTGGCTGACAGACAATAGCTGATAAAACCCTCTTGAGAATGTTTTACTCCACGAAGTGCTACATGTGATTCACGCAGTCCCGTTAAGGAAATGCCGAAAAGTCGGTAACTGTCAGACAAGTTCATTAGTGAAATATTACAGGCCTTTAGGTAAACGAACACAGGGGATTTCAGCTTTCAGAATCTGGCCTAAACCCCCATGCCAGTTTTGCATAACTAGCCTAGCACAGTAATCTACTAGGCAGCCAAAATATTCCATAAGTCAAGACATGGCTTACTTGGTCTGCGACAACCTTGCCAATTCCACTTCCAAGTCCAGTCATTAGTCCTGGGTCAGCTTCCTGGGCTCCGTTGTCAAGATAACGTTGAGTAACTTCTGCCGATACGTCTTCAAAACTTGACGTCATCGATCCATTGTCTGTAGATCCGATGTCAATCACCGCAGACTGGACGCTCGTTTTCTGGTGAAAAACGTTACTTGGTCATGGCTCAGATGGTCACACAATTGTCCGAGCCATTTCATTCATTCTGGCAGCGAATTGGTACAATAAATCAACGCACGACTTTAAATCCGGGGTAAATCCTCTTTACAATATCTATTGTTCGCTCGTCATCGGCTCCACCAGGCATCACCGTATAATATTTTGCAAAATCTTTCGTAAATTGCCTTTGATCCTTTTTGACGGGTAGCTAAGTATAGACACATTGTGTACTTTGCCACACGTGCCATTTTCAAGACTTAAGTACAAGAACATGATAACGGTCTACTTACTGGAGTCGGGAATTCATCTCCGCTGCTAAATCCAACCCAATCTTCCTCCCCAGACGTGGTCATTGCAAAACTAGTTTCTATGATGATGCTCTTATTTTGTTAATCTCTAAACAAATCAGTCAACCATGACAAGTAGATAGAACAATTTTCACATAATACAGGAGAGAAGAATAAAGCGGAGCCGATGGCGAACCGATATGAAGAAGATTCACCTCAGATTTCATGTCCGGTGTTGGTTTAGTGAGAATTTTAACATTCACAAACTTTCAGAACTATGCTTTTGCTAATCAAGCATTACCCTACTGAAGTATTGTAAAAAATATCACCAAAGATTTAGCGTCCAGCCTTAGTTTATTGAGAATTAGAACATTCACAAGCTTTCGGAACTCTGCTCTTGCTAATTAAGTAAGAATATAATGGAGCTGACGACGAACGATCAATAGATATCGTGAGCATTCACCATAGATTTAACATTCAGCCTTGGTTTATTGAGAATTAGAACATTCACAAGCTTTCAAAGCTGCGCTCATTCATCATCTGAACATTAGTTCTTTTTGAACAATATAAATAGGTCAGATGTAAACAAAATACACGTATAATAGGAATAAGTCGGTAAAAATACCAGTCACGGGACAATGAGTTGCAAGAGTCAAGATGAGGCCACAAAACAGTGGTTGCTCTGACGTCTAGTCTGAAGAAAAAATCCAAACGAAAGAAGAAGATCTATTTCTCGTTCATTGTGACTCTACCTCTATGAGTTTGAAGTCATTCAAAAGTCTCGTCATCTCCGAATGTCTCGGAAAAACTCGAATTGTGTCAAAATAATGCATAAATCTTCGACTATTTTTGGCTTCTTTTCTGCGTTGTTCGCAGCGAACAATAGATCGAATTGAAGGCATAAAATCTGTTGTGAAGCTTTCTGAGGTCACAAATGAGCCTCCAGCAAATTGTGACTGTAGAGAACGACGAATATATTGGTTACTTTTCAAAATCTGGCACTCGTGAGGAAAATGCAAAGAGAGTACATCAGGATTTGAGGTCGAGTGTGAATTCAACTTTGAGAGTCGTTGGTTTGCCGACATGATAGAACGAACTTCTAATGAAGATAAGATATCGTGAGTTACGTCCATCGACTGGTACATTCGTTCCTTCTCAGTTGAAAATTTGTCCATCAGTCCGTGCGATATTTTACATTTTGTAGTGTCAATTGACGTGATGTCATCTTGTTTTGAAATCTTGCATGAGCTGTTGTGAATCTGGTCGATAATACACATTACATCAGCAGTTTGGCTGAGGATCGTCAATGTGGATGAGGTTGTATTAGTATCGTGGACTTTTGCAGAAGTCTTCTCATTGGTTGGTCGTTCATGAGACTCGTGAGAGTCATCATCTTTTATGAGCTCGTGATCAACATCCTGAAAGATTTAAAAGTGTACCGGTAATTAATTAATTAATTAATATCTACAAATTGGTTATATATTTAAGGATACCACACCAAGTTCTAGAGAGAGAGAGAGAGAGAACTTTATTTTGTCAACCAGGAAAGTATTAAGTACAAGGAACATGAAATCATGATAATCATTTCCGGCCGGATATAACTTTCCAGTCTTCGAATCGTGAACAATACGAGACATCCAATTCCAGAGAAACTGCTAGTATTTGAATCAATGGTGCAGTGGTCAATGGATAGCCACTACATCTTGCAGCCTGAGTTCAAATTCCTGGTCGCGTCACACCAAGACATTAAAATTGGTGGGCAAGAGCTACCTGACAGGCTAGGTTAAATCAGGCATAAAACCAAACACATTAAAATTGGTATCCACAGCTTCCCGGCGAAACGTCAGCAATATTAGGTAAGTGTGGAGATGGGGGCGCTGGCTTAGAAGAGGTATGCATCTCAAATAAGGATCTTATATACGCTCCGTCTGATCCCTAATATTTCCCACCCTCGGATAAATCTGACAGTTAGATAGAGACCCAATGACTAGGATATCAAGAAAGGATGGATAAATCTTCACCTGATCACATAAGATCTTGCATTCATCTGATGAATAATCATATAAAAAATTCCTCTCCGTATCGACCACAATTGTCGGGGTATGAATTTCCAACGGCAATTTTCCAACTGAAATTGCATCAGCATTGCCATAACATAACATAAAACGCCACCAATTGATTCTTAACAGTGGAGGAAGATTGGAACTTGTCATCTGTGACATTACAGCCTCAGCAGCATTCAATTGATCGTCACCACTGTCGGTTAAAGACTGATTCAGTAGGACCGAACAAATAGATGACACAAACGAATCTGACGAGTTAGTGGTGGAAGGTAACTTCGATAGTGAATCAGACAGGCCTGCAAATTTTGCAAACACATCGCAAACTTTTGATTCCAGTTCCGCGGGGGCAGTTTTGTTACCACGGTGACCTTTTTTCCGTCCTTTATTGCCTTTTGATTGAATTTTGTTGGGGGTGAAATCATTCCCACCTCCCCAAAAATGTATACTATGTATCATTCTTCTGACATCATAATGCAGTAATTCATTAGCCATTTTGAAGTCATAATTGAAGTCTTTAGTGACATCAAAATGTTCTTTTTTTGCAATATTTTCAACCAGTTTAAACTGCTTCTTACTAGATGGATAATGAAAGTATATTTTTTCAAATCTCCTTTCCAGATTAGTCAAGATTGTACTGTCAGAAGTGGTCAATATAATAGGACGTTTTGTGTCGGTAACTAGAGTGTCAACTGCAGACCAAAAATGTTTATCCTCTTCAAGAATGATGTCGGCATCTTTAAGCAAAATTAACGAGTCGCCATCGAGTTTTTTCTTGGTCGATTCACTGATTTTAAAAAAGTTAAAAGCGTGCGATTTTGAAACTTGATGCGACAAAGTAGCCTCGTGAAGTTGTGAGAGTAATTGCTTACTGCTTCTGGTTGTTGATGCACTCATCTCCAAAACCTTAAACTTAAACTCATTAGCACACGCGTAAACTGTCGCGGTTTTTCCGCAACCGCACGGTCCGATTAATACTGCAACTTTAGAGAAAGTCTCTCGTTCTTCTTTTTTTAATTGTGCTTTGTCATCATTATCGAGTTCAAAATCGCTGTCGCTGTCGTCGTTTTCGTCGCAATTTTCATTCATGGCTTCTTCCTTTTCTTTCTCCCATCGTAATTTCCATTCTTTTAGCCAAACCGTTAACCTCTCGACACCGACTTCGTTGCTGATAACTTCCTTTGAATTTTGAGGTTGATATTTTTCAGTCCATAAAATCGTTTCAGCTGATCCAGAATTTTCATTTTGTTTTTCTGGAAATTCTAACATTTTTGAGGTTTTAGGTGGAATTTTAACATCTTTTTTAACAACTTTTGACGGACCTTCGATCTTTCCGATACAAATTACACCCTCAGAGCTGCGTCTGCGTTTATTTTTTTGTGACTTGGTCGACTTTTCTTCGACGATCTTACAATCATCTTCATCTATTTCAGCTCTTTTCTTGTTGCTTTCTGCTTTATTTAAAGTTTTTTTAGTTGAATGTGATGACTTTAGCAGGACTTTTCCATTTGAATTTTTTATCTTCACTAAATTTACATGAATTTCCTTTTTCTTAGCCGCGTTTTGTTGATGTAATATCAGCGGATGCAATTTCTTTTCGCCGGAATTTTCCTTCGTGGTTTGTTTTCTTTGATTCGATGACACAGCAGTTTTCATCTTAGCCGCATTTGATGAGTTAGCATTAGATCGGGAGTTGTTGCTTTTTGTATTTGAAGCTTTCGTGGATGTCGCGCAATTTTTCATTCCGTTTTTAGGCTTTTCTTGATTCAAGCACGCATCGTCGGTGGTTTCCATGATAAATTGGTCATCTTGATTTGAATGGCCGGCAATTTCTGAGAGGTCTTTCCTACAAACTTCCACACAATCAGAAGATACTTCACTGAAACCGGAAGAGTCCTCTTTCGATTCTAATTTTTGTTTTGTGCTTCTTCTAGTTTTCGGCTTCTGTTTGGACGGTTTTGGATTTGAACCCAACCCATTTTGAGTTGACTCTGCCTTCTGAAAGTTTAATGACGTTTTCAAAGCCTTTTTGGGGGGATCCGGAGAAGTTAGATCAACTACAATCGTTTCGGTGGATTTTACAGTTGATTCTACTTTGGATTTTGCTGTCAAAGCTGCTGGCTTCCTCATATTTGCGAAGAGCTCGTCTAGTGTTTTCATCTTAGGGCCTTGATCAGTTTGCTTTTTGTTTCCTTTCAGCGTCTTACAATCTCCTTCATCGGATGAATATGATTTTTCGTCGTCGTTCAATTTCTTGCAGGCTATATCGTAAGAATTTCTGTGTTTTCTTCTCTTTGAGCAGTTCTCAAAACTTTTGACTGAGACCGCATGTTCTAGCTCATCTTTTTTATCTGAATCTATATCAAATCTAGGCATAATACTGCTCAAACTACTCACTATGTCATCGGTATTTGGCCATTTGGCGCACGAAAGCACAGGCAACGTCACCAAACTGAAAGCTGAATGTTCGAAGCGCGAAACGACTTCTAAATATGCCGGGTGCGCTTGCGACATACAGGAAGAAAAATTAGCGAATTGACAGGAACGGATGACCTTGCTTGTTTCTTTTTTGGTCACCGAAGTCCTTGAATGATACGAACTTAGCGCGCCCACCCCATACCTAATTCCTGCCCCAAGGATAGCCCTAATTGGTGCCGGTTTGGACAATAGGAGGCGCAAAAGCCACTCAACAATCCATCCTTGGCTCCGACTACAGGTAACAAGTGTTTATCGCACACTTTGCTGTTGCTTCTTTGGACTGGCTTTACCCTACAATCTACAAGATATGCCTACTACACACTGGTGACATTTATTCACCTTGCCCCTAACACGAATGCAGCTTCCCCCACATCACAGTTAAGAGTCAATGGAGATCTTATCAGTTGCCTAAGTCTTAAGTATAATCTGTTAATTGATAGGGATCATGACAGGCAACATAAAAATTCAGGCTTTATGAAGGCTAAAGTGTTACAAAATCAATTTTTCAGATCGTCTGACTGACGTGACGCGAAAAACTGGTTGTTGTTTTGATCCCAGTACGCTAAACCATAGAGATTCTCGGCAACATTATTCATCCCTATGGCCGCATTTTAGATTACTAACCCACGGGTTATCGTGCCACGCGCTGCAGGACTTCGAGCGCTAACATGGAATAAGTGCCACAGTCACTGTAATGAGTCGGCACCGTAATTTTTCGTCGTTGAGCCAAGATGACTTGCCATAGCTGAAGTAGATTTTCCGTAACTCATCACTAACGAGTGCATTACTCCCTGGAAATGGAGGGACGTTCCCCGTAATCTCTACAAACCAAAAGAGAGTCGCGGCAATGCGCTCGCCGTCTATCCGGATACCATTTTCAACAAATCCGGCATTTGAACCCAAGACCTACCGGCTTTGTGGTCGACGACTTGCCTATCACACCGCAAAGCCAGACGTGGCCTATTGCTGCCTGGACTCTGTGTTCCCCATCCCAATCACACAGAATTCATATCAATATAATCTAAAGTAAAATATTGTCAAATAAAATAGTACAGTCAAAGAGTAAAGTAGTTGGAAACTCGATTCAAAAGCAGCACAATTTTGAAGACCATCCCTAATCACCAAATGAAACAGTGCAGTTTTGAATCCAAAATGTCACGTATTTGCAGCCCACTGCTGCAGCCAGCTCATGATCTGATCAAGGTTATTCTGAAAAAAATTCAAGAAGCACTTTAGGCGACGGCATAGAAAAGAATATTCGTCATACATAGCTGAAATCAGCAGTAAAAGAAGTAGAGAGGTTCAAAAACGTTCGTTAAGGACAAGAGCTTGCGGACCATCAAGCAATACAGCAGGAGGTCGATCTCGAGCGCTTCAGTTGCTATCTAGCATCACAATCACAGAGGAGGCCACAAATACAGCAGCGCCCTTTTCAGAAAACGTGTTGTTTTACATCATTAGCGACTCATTTTAGCTGAAAGAGGTCTTGGGGTAGGGGTCGACCGATTATATCGCTCTGGCAATGGAATGCAAGCTATGAACAATTCTTTACCTGCATATCTTCGGGGGTGTTGCTGAGAAGTTCATGAACGATTTCATCTTTATAAGCAGACCTCGACTCGTCAAGAATCGTTTGAAAAATTTCACATTGTACATTATTTTGTATCTTCTTTGGATTATAACCTCTGAAAGCAGAAACATGTGTTAATTGTGATATCACAACACAACAGCCAACACACAAGTGCTGCTAAATTCTATTATTAGAGTGACAACAATACGACCAGACGATCTTAATAATTTTTTTTTTCTTCCTTACCCCCCCCACGTAATTGAGTATAGTATAGCAAGTCACCACAGATTAAATTATGTACGTTATATTCCAATAAACTGGACGCTAAATCTGTGATGGAGAGTTCTATATCTATTACTATTTGGATCGTCCGTCATCGGCTCCACTTTTTTAAATATCTACAGTAATATAATATTAGAATAGATACCACATACAAGCAGCATTAAAGGCAAACACGACCCACCGGTTTCATGGCCGACGACCTACCACTACACCACAAAGCCGGTTTGCAGCAGTACGCAGGTTTTGGGAGGGATTAATTTTTAAAATTTGCAGTAGACAAGTGGGTGACTTTAGGTTAGTGTAAGTTTCCAAACTTATACTCATTTCTTTTATATAGATATGTCGCTTCAGTTGCTATCTAGCATCACAATCACAGATAGATGTCACAATAACTGTGACAATCCAGTCAGAGATTTAACATTTTTTTACATCATCAGCGACTTGTCGCAAGAACATTTTGAAGAGACATTTAGAGGGTGCCTAAAAATTTATTCGTATAATTATGTGGTCCAAAATTTCTTTGAATGGCGTTATTATTCTACTTTTCTCTCTCTCGGTCCAACTATCAATACGTCTTCACCTGATGAAGGAGCGGAGCTCTGACAAGTTGTGAATGTTATAATTCTCACTAAACCAAGACTGGGTGTTAAAATCTGCGGTGAATCTTCTTTACGGTATCTATTGATCATCTGACATTGCCCAGCCACGGCGAACGTTTCAAGTGCAGTGATTCTACAAGAAATAAATTAAAGAACAACCTTTTTTCAAGTCTTGTATAAAGTACAGTGTTGTCAGTTCGCAGTACAAAAACAATATCAAACCATCGTTCAGGAAAAAATTCGGAGCTGTGATAATCTACTACATTGCCACCATTTGACATGTCACCTTCCAAAGCATCTGGAAAATTGAGGATCATGTCATTGGTTATGTATGGCAGTTTCACATACAAGTCTAGGAAGGACCAAGTCCCATTGAATGAGTAAGGGAGAGACCACACGACAAATGACAGAGAGAGAAAATAAGCCAAGTTTTATATATGTCGTAAAACCAAGGGAGACATTCTAATAACATAAAAATAATTATATTTCAAAGGTAAGGTTATGGCATGGTTTATAGCGAGATATTTAATTAATTAATGCGAAGAGCGCGACAGGAGCAAATAGAGCCCGATTACATTCGGGCGGCTCTCCTACAATTTTAGTTTTTTTACAATTTTAGTCCGCGAGTGCATTAGGAGTGCAATTTCCTATCGAAAATCGCAATCGGTCTACAGATTGCTTGATACATCGCTCAGCGTCACCCATATCTCCTTTTTCGCACTCGATGTCAGGCCGCCATACCGCATCAGACACTGCTTCGTGGTCTTATCTTAAACCCAAACAAAATGTATTACCTATTACACCATCTTCATCGAGTATTTTGCTATCTAGTTCTTCATCGTAACCAGTGAATAAATCATTTTCTTTTGCGACAATTCCAACATTGATATATCTTAGATTTGCAGTGTTGGAAATTTCTTCTGCAAGAGTTGTCTTGCCCGTTCCAGGTGTTCCTAAAGTCAATAAAATGTTGGTATTATTCCCTTCCACATCAAACTCCCGATTATGTTATTCCAACTATGAGAAACGGGTGTAAAATTTTTCCACTTAAAAATATACGCATATGCAGTCAAGCAAACCTTTCATTAACTCGCTCACCTGTTACTAATATATTCGGAAGCTTTTTACCGTTCGACATATTTCAGCTCCCCAGCAAAGAAGACACGTTCAGCTCTGATGTTCAGGCAGCTCCCTCAATGAAAGATGAGGCAATACTACGAAATCGGGTGGTCGATGTCAACACATCTCACCGCCACATGGTGCAATCAGATGTGCGAAAGCTCTTGCCATATTCAATCGAGAGAGAGAGAGAGATTTTATTTTGAAGATTCAAGATTTATTTCTCGTTCACATATGAACAATACCCACGATAGAACAAGTACTGTAGGACTTTAAAGATTCGAACGAGAATGTGCCCGGGAAAATCTACTGTTCTGTTTACCATTGACTTTACCTAAATCGTGCACGCATAGTGCAGGACAAGACAGACAGACAGACAGACAGATTTATTGATTCAGTCATTCATGAATAAATTAGTAAAAAAAATGAGAGGAAAACGACTGGGCTGCAGCGAAGCGATCGGGTGATCATCTAGTCAGCTGCAGCCCATAGAGCAACGGAATAAGAATAATTGACTTGAAATGATATATGAACGGCAAGATAGGATAGCTGTCATAATAGGTATTTTAATAGTGAAAAAGCGAAAATAAGGTAAAATGTACTGAACTAAAGTGTATAAATAAAGAAGCATGAAGGAAAAACAGTCTAAGAATAATAAGATAAATAATGATGTAACAATTTCTTTTTAAACAAGGGAAAACTCGACTGCCTAATACTGTTGGGGATGTTATTCCAAAGGTAGGGGCCCTGGTAATAAATGGATTTTTTGGATGTATTGCAATGGATTGGGGGAATAAATAGGTCAATGGAGGATCGTCTGGTATTGTGGGTGTGTTTGTTTTTTGTTTTGGTAAGATAATCCTGAAGGATGGAGGGGGTATTGTCTAGATAGTAGTAGGAGTACATTAATTTTCCTAGTTCATATTTGTAAAGTTCCTGTAGTTTCAAGATTTTCAATTTTTTATATAATGGAGCAGAGTGGGTGTGTCTAGATGCGTTGCAGATAGTTCGGATTGCTCTGTTTTGTATTGTTTGGAGTCGAGTTAAGTGGGATTTGTAGGCAGTACCCCATGTAGTGATGCAATATGTTAGGTGACAGTGGATGAGTGTGTGATAAATAGAAAGTAATGTTGATGTGGGGAGGATGTGTCGAGATTTGTGAAGAACCCTTATAGATTTTGATAATTTGGTAGCTAATGAGTTAATATGAAAATCCCAACTCAATGTACTGTCAATTTTGACCCCTAGATATTGCACAGAATTTACTATCTTGATAGGTTGACCGTCCAGTTTGATGCTTATGGGTTCTGTTAGCTGATCACGACCATTGAAGATGAGGGCATGGGTTTTAGCTGGATGTATTGTTAGTTTATTGGAAATGGTCCACTGATGGATCTTAGCTAATTCCCTATTACATTTTTGTTCTAATTGTTTCAGGTTATCACCAGAGAGTATAAGGGCAGTGTCATCTGCAAAGAGATCACAGTGGAATTCTGAGGCATTTTCTATATCATTGATATATATCAAAAAGAGAAGAGGACCAAGTACAGATCCTTGTGGGACTCCAAAGTGAATGTCTGCTAGGGAGGTGTTAAAAT
The DNA here is from genome assembly GCA_030412335.1 of Botrylloides violaceus. Classification (NCBI taxonomy): domain Eukaryota; kingdom Metazoa; phylum Chordata; class Ascidiacea; order Stolidobranchia; family Styelidae; genus Botrylloides; species Botrylloides violaceus. Next base: position 25,517 of record JASFYC010000829.1, on the reverse strand, counting down.
TTTGGTGGTTGACAAACTGGGTACGGTTCTCAAGATATGTTTTTAGGAGATTTAGCATGTTTCCTCGTATGCCATAGTGTGCAAGTTTGGTCGTTAGTATATTTCTATCAACTGTGTCAAATGCCTTCTTAAAGTCAACATAAATGCACAATGTTATTTGTTTTTTTGATATGTTGGAATAGATTTTGTTAATGTTGTCGATTACAGCATGTTGTGTCGTGTGTCTTTGCCTAAAGCCAAACTGGAATTTTGAAAAAACATCATATTTGATATTTGATAGGCACAACACATGCCACTTTAAGACAACTAGGGAATATACCCAGCGTTAAGCACATGTTGAATAGTTCAGTCAAGGTGGGGAGTATAGTATATATAATTTCCTTCAGCAACCATGTAGGTATGCTGTTGGGGCCACCTGATAATCCTTGATATACATATGCACCAGTAGTGAGCAGCAAAAATCAAACAAGAACACAAATAAACAGCGCTCTTTCCTTTCTAGGGCGAGACTTCTATAAACTCAGTAAATAAAAAACGATCACACGGCATTATTGTTGGATTCTTTTATTTCAGATCAACTTAAACTAGAATGATCCTACTTTATTAAATCTCTTGCGTCTAAACAAGTACAGGCGCAAATATCTCTTCGAAAGTCTCTCCTAGAGAATTGTACAAAATATCCTTCAACGTCTCCTTTTTCAATGTATCGCCGGTCACTACATATTTCATCTTTTCCATTTCTGACATTCCAGATACGTGATACGTCACCATAAAGACGTTGTATTTGATGTATTTTGATATGTTGTTTGTATGTGCCATGCAGACGACAAAGCAAGGCTCATTATCTTTCAGCAAATTCTTCAAGGTATCTTTATACCATTCAAAGGTATGGTCTGAAGGATTTCTTTCAACCTTTTCACTGAGATGTACCACGTTATTCTTTATTACCGCCTTTACAAATACAATGTGGTCATTAAACTTTGCTTTTTCGAACACAGCGACCAGTTCAGGATCAAATGTTATTCCACCGAGCATAGCTATCGACGTTTGTAGTACGAAAAATCGCTTACAACTATTAGCTTTTCTTCGCGGCGTTGAATGTATGAAATATTTGCCGATGCAGCGCGTTATACTGTAGCAAGCAGTAGACGAAATATGTATCGATATCCTGAACTGCTGTTCTCACATCAATTTTGCAAACAATTTGAGAGGGGTTGGGCGACAATGTCGGAAAGACGGCAGGTAATGTCGGAGATACGGTAGGTATAATGTCGGAGATACGGTGGGTCGCGAAAATACGGTAGGTCGAAAATCCGGGAAAAGTAGAGGGTTTGTGATAAGTGCGGGAGTAGGCTTGAGGTTGCGGGAGGGGGGAAGAGAAAGAGGAATGTATTAAGTAGACCTACAAGGTACATGGAATCTTATTATTTGTATCCGGTATTGACAGGGGAGCCCGATATGAGATTGTGGTATTTTCTAATCTAAGATTTAACGCATCGCTAGAAAATAGGCCTTGGATGGAATCGAATAACTTTGCTAAATTGCAAACCTCCATGTGAACATGGGCATATTCAAGAGATGTGTGCCTCCGGTAGATGGTGTGCCAATGAACTCCATGTACCGATACACCGTGTCCTGCCTATTACGAAACAGCCAGAAATCATCAAATCACCACCCGCCTACCCCAAACGCCGGCCCTGTTTGGTAGGCCACTAGGCCTGTATGCATTTCATAGGCTTACGCAATCTACTGCATTGTACTGACGTTCAAACCTTTGATTTTTCTCATAGAAATAAAATCGTCAGGCGTCAGCCCTCTGTAGCCCATACGCTCGCCCACTCAAACGCCCCATATCAGTAGCCTATCTATAGTTCATATGTAAAAAAGAACAATGGAAAACAATTGAATGCGGTAACTAATAACTATATGCAAAAACGAAATCATAATATATAACATGGAAGCGCAAAATTAGGCCTGTATAAAAGCCTACTCCTATTTAGTCCATCCCTTTCATCCAGTCCATCCGTCCCATTCAGTCCATCCTCTCCCTCATCATCGTCGCTTTCAAGATGGATTTGTCGACAAGTTCATTCTGAAATTCCTGAGGCAAGTGTTTCTTATGTCTTTTCAAGTCACGAATAATTGCGAATTCGTTTCCATGCGGTGGAACATAATCTTTTATATAAGTCATTCAACAGCGGCGTGTGCCATTTCATGTTTAAGCGTACGGAATGCCTGACCTCTCGATTCGAGTGGCGCAATGTCTCCCAGAATTACGTCAGCGAATTATATCCGCATGCCTCGGCTTGCGGTCGGTAGAGTGGGACTTTTGTTTTATGATCGGAACAGTAGGAGGGTATTTTGTTACCGCTGGTCAATAATTATCGATTCCGTTTGAGATATGAACTACTTAATTCTATGTCTCATTTGGCATAACTCACTAATGGGTAATGCTATCAGGGAATTTAGGGCAAGTCCGATGTCCTAGATCCGACAGTTGATGTCACGTATATACGCTATATATAGCCTATTGGAAATTCAGGCAGAGCGGACGATTTTTTGCAATATAGCCTACGGTCGCGATTTGATGATTTCTGGCTGTTTCGTAATCGGCGGGACACGGTGTATCGGTACATGGAGTTGCATGATTGGCCCACCATCTAGCGGAGGCACACATTTCACCACACATCTCTTGAATATGCCCAAGGCCTATTTTCGATAAGATTTGCCAAAAGTTTCAAGTTCCAGCGATGCGTTAAATGCCCCAATCTCATATCGGGCCACCCTGTCAATACCGGATACAAATAATAATATGATTTCATGTACCTTGTAAGCCTACTTAATACTTTCCTCTTTCTCTTCCCCACCTACCGTATTTCCGACATTATACCTACCGTATCTCCGACATGACCTGCCGTATTTCCGACATTGTCGCCCAACCCTGGTGAACAATTTTGCAACGCTAATAAAACAGACGCTACTGAATCTTGAATTGATTATACTGCAGGAATTAATACAAATGACTCCTTTATTAGACTATAGTTGTTAGGATTAGCTGGACCTGTGACGCGTATACAATTTTGAATTTTTTAACCAGACATCAACTGTCGTATCTAGGGCAGCGGAGTTGCTCAGTGCTGTGTTCAACGCAGGTTTAACGGGAGCTCCGTTTACGAAATGATTTCATCTGCTTCCTTCTAGCGTGAAATCCGGTTCTACATCAACTCCGGAGATTAAGTAAACGGGATCAGTTGTGAATTTGAGTAGATTGAAATAAATGTTGTTGTTTGCTAAGTTCATGGCATTTTTACTACTCAGGGTGGGGATCAAAAAGATGGCGTAAATCGTTAAACCTGGTGTGAGTTTCATTCCGGGTTTAAAAACTTCTAACCGCCCCACAAAAACTTAGAATAAGCGAGAGTGAGAAAGAATTTATCTTCAGATATTTTCTGTCTGTAGAGGTAATTTTAACTAGACCGATTACGTAGTCCGCAAGGGTTCTGCTACGAGGAGTCTCTTGTCGCCTTTGGACACGCATATCTTTTGATCCTCGAAAAGTTTTTTTCCCCGCAAATCAAGTTTTATTGAAAGCCTTTCGAAGTGCGTAATCCATTTAGGAGGTCCTCGGACCGTTTAGTTGATGGAAGTGGTTTGACTGTCCGCCTTCTGATCGGGAGGTTCCGGGTTCGATTCCCGATCAAATCAAACCAAAGACTAATATCCGTTCCTGTTTCCTATCTAGTTGGAAGTCAGGATCGGAGGAGTGCGAAGTGTCGTTATCCGGGCTATAAACCGAAAGTATTGACGCGTATACCGTAAGCATTGACTTGGGGTAGATGACCTTAGCAGGGTGTTGAAAACGCCATAAATTCTAAACAACAGGAGGACGTCGGAAGTTCAAAAATGATGCCTGCAGCGCTATCAACTGCGTTAGTGACCTTAACTGGAATTTCTCAGCCACTGAACTCATACCATTTACGTCATCGCCTTTCTTTCGGTAATTTCTGACATAATTACGCTAATGACGTCACACGGTTACGATTATTTCGTCGCAGCCACTATTCTCCTGTAGTCAATTCACGAGTAGAGCGCGAGAAACAGTTGTGTTACGTCACAACCAATTAAAGGAGCATACCATGAACGAATTGACGAGAGCGATAGCTATCTTGTTTCCTTGAGGCGGTTTTTTTTTGCTAAATTATATACAATATAGTCTATTTAGAAAGTAGTTTGCTAAAGCTTTGTGGTACAGCTTAAACAGAATGTAACTTAGCAACGAGCACTATCAATATAGATCAAACAGTAACCAACGTGGATATTCTACGCTATACCACGAAAATGCTATATTTAACATGCAAGGTCCATAGGTTTACCAGTCTATAAAAAATTATGCCTGTGAAGGTTTACTGCCGCTTGCTAATAATAAAGCATGTGGAGCGTTAGCGCTTAGCACTCTGTGGAGGAGAGTGATTACATTAAAGGCGCAATGGTGCATGAAGTAGCGGACTGAGAGAGAGAGAGAGAGGGAGAGAGAGAGAGAGAGAGAGAGAGAGAGATGGTATATAGATGCAGTATATATAAAGTTGCCGACTGAGACAGGTGGACTGGTGGGTGTGACCAACCAACATCGACCAACCGACCGTTCTCGTGATGATGATGATGATAATGATAAATTCATTCTATTGCGCAACAATGACTCATTACGTCATCGTGACTGTGTATGAGCGATCGGTGGGCGGACAATGACAAGTTTCGTGAGGGTTTGAATCCCTTTGTCAACTCAGTCAGCGTGAAAAATCCAGAATATGATTGTTTTTAATATAGCGACGTGTGATTTGTCGATAATAGTGTCAGGTGACTTAACAATTCGGATTAGTGACGCGGTTTTGTGATTCTTTGTAAAAATCCCTAAACGTTGATGATTGCGGTATCGTAATTATTTCATCATAATAAGTACTATGGTCTTTTTTTTATCAATACCATATATGGATTGGCGAGCAAATTTGACTAGCAAAACTGTTGGGACACCGTCGATATTGAAAAGATCGTCCACCATTGATTAATATGCAATTGTCCGCCTTCTGATCGGGAGGTTCCGGGTACTACTCCTGAACCGAGTAAAACCAAGACTCCGGTTTCCTCTATGCTTGCGTAGTGCGAAGAGTTGAGCATTATGCGTAGCTCGTATGGTTTTGCTTTTGCTAAGGATCCAGGCAGTGTGCACCACGCGCCTTTCCAGCGTCGCAGTCAGTGTCGGGGTTGTGCACAGAGCTGCTTAGTTAGTTCAGGGAAATGCCCACGATAGAACTCCAAAGCATTGAAATACTGTACAACCAACAATTTCTTCACATACTCAAGATTATAGTGGAGATGGCGGATGATCAATAGATATCGTTGACCGTTCAGTTGGCCGAGTGGATTAGACTGTCCGCCTTCTGATCGGGAGGTTCCGGGTTCGATTCCCGACCGAGTCAAATCGGTGACTTTAAAATTGGTATCCGTTATCCGTGGCAGTCGGTATCGGGGAAGTGCGGAGAGCCGTGATTGTAATACTGATCCGGGCTATAAGCCGGAAGCATTGACACGTATACCGTGAGCGTCGACCTGGCGTAAATGACCTTAGTAGTTGAAAAACGCCATAAATTCCAAATGAAAAAAAAAAGATATCGTAAAGAAGATTCTCCACAAATAAAACTTCCAGCCTTGATTTATTGAGAATCATAACATTTAACAAGTTTTAGAAGCTCCGCTACTTAGAACATTCAAAAGGCTGGACGCCAAGTGGTTATCTTCTTTGCGATTCAGAGAAGTATTAGATAAGTTACCAAAATTGAGCAGAAATGCCGTAGAAACTATTTTGAGCGTTCCGCCAATTATAGGAGCGAATTTCATGAGTGGGCGACTTTCTACTCTCAGCAAAACCGCAGTCAAGTTCGCGTCCTCGTTGTTGCGGCGATGAGTTTTCTGCACTCACACAGAATAAAATGCGATTTGTGTCGTTACTAACTGTTTACAACAACAGTCATCTTCGAAAAATGTAGTTGAGCCGATGGCGGATTGCGGTGATGAAGGAGAAGAGCTCCGAAAGCTAGTGAATGTCATAGTTGTCAATAAAACAAGACTGTATGTTAAATCTGTGCTCAATCATATTTACAATAACAGCCATTTTCGTAAAGTTTTGTAATGGATAATTTAGTTTGCCTTGACGCAGAGTATGTTAGTTAAAAATAGAATTGGTTTATTGGTTGGTATGACTCGGGTTAAGATTAAATAACTTGGGCTCATTTTCAGGTATATATCAGACGTTGTCATCTAAAAATAGCTGACTACCCAGTATTTATTACCTGATTTAATCGCATGTCTGGAAGAATGAAACAGCGTGTAGTGTCACCATAAATTTTGCTTGCAAAGCCAGTCAGACATCACTATGTTCACCTGATGAAAGAGCAGTGTTCAGAAAGCTTGTGTAGCCTACAAAAACGTGGCGGGACGTTGAATTTCTGGCGTCTACCGACCCAGAACCTCCCACTCAGAAGGCGAACAGTCTAACGCCCTCGGACAACTGTAACGGTTGTCCTCTGTGCACTTTCTATGTTGTACCATGTAGTTATAATCATAACATTCGTGCCGTTATTGTGAGCAGTTTCCTCGCATTCTGCGGCGTTTTGGTAATTTAAATTGAACTGTAGTTATTGAGAACTGCGCCCACGAGATAGCTAACTAATAATATTACATTCACCACAAATATTATCTATAATCTTGAACACCATGTACAAAATTTCCACGGGAGCACGTATCGCCGAAAGCAGTTCGACTCGTGCCATAAAATTTTCTTGTCATGGAGTATTCGATTCCGCGCTACAATACCACCGGTCTATTGCTCGGATCGCTATCACAACCAATTCGACTTACCCGGTAAAAATTTTCTTTCGTTTCACGTGTCAATACATCCAGTTTATAGCAAGGATCACAACGTGCGAAGCACGCAAAATAATGATTAGGCGGGACAGCTCATGCGTATATATGAAAAATAGTGGAGCCGAAGGCGGACGATCTAAATAGTAATAGATTTAGTAAGTCACCACAGATTTAATGTTCAGTTTCCAGAGCTTTGCTTATTCATCAGGTGAAGATGGAATGAAGAGCAAAGTTTAAGATTTGAATTATAAAGAATCACATGACATTGTGACGTTATAGGGCATAAATATTGAAAAGGTAAACCATGGAAATTCAGATAAAGAGGTAGAAAACGAGCAAATGTATATGGAACTTGGTGTTAGGAGTTGCTAAAGTCACGTTAAATCTGTGGTGACTTACTAAATGATATATACGTTACTCCGGTAGACAAATTGCATCAAGATATGCCCACGCGTGCCAAAGTGTATACCTTAGTGCTTGTAACACCTTAGAATTGGGAATTTTGCCACTTTCGGTCTCTATCGAAAGTCCATGTCGCTATTCACGAGACTCGTGAAATTAATCACATATTAACACACCAACCGTCCGAACATTCATCAGTACAATCGATGTACTTATTAAAATAGTACAGTTTAATATTCTCTCGAATCTTCCGATATAATTAAAAAAAGTTTCGTTACAGTTACGTATTAGATTTGAGCCTATTACTCAACCAGTTTCTATTTACCCAGAGGGTATACTACTCGAATATCGTATTTATTGAAAGATGTATATATATATAGTAGAAAACTGCTTCGCTGACATTCAGTCTTGTTTCGTGTGCCTTGCAACAGCAGTTGGAATTGATTCGTTAAGTCAGTTGCTTTACCTATCGTGACCCACCACTGTTATCCAGGCTATAGCGACCACCTGTGGCTCAGGGAAAAACTATATAAAAGCACTAGCATGGTATAAATTATACTTCTCGCTCGTGAGAATACATACAGTAAAGAATATCTAACGAACAGGTCAGCAATTTGAAGTAATTTATATCGTACTAGTGTTATGGACTTTGAAATGTTAATTGTAATGTCCTACGCAAAACATAGACCTAATTAATGCACAGCACTAATGTGATATTTTGTACGGGCTTGCAAGTATTTAATGCGTTTGTCTGTTGCCAGTAGTTGTTTTGGACTTGAGCAAAATGAGACCAAATTAATGCACAGCACTCCTGCTTGCAAGTATTTAATGCGTCTCTATAGCCAGTAGCCTTACCTGTCGCTACCCACCAACTTTTGGTCAGCGTTGAGACCGACTTTCGGAAAATCTATATAAAAGTATCTATGGCGAGAGTCGATGCAACAAAGGGACATCGATATGCAGGCTTACCGAGGTGAGAGAGAAGCCGTCGTTGTTTTGAATTTATGGCGTTTTTAGCTACTCAGGTCATGTAGACCTACGCCAGCAGGTCAAAGGTATAATAAAATGTTACAGGTACGAAGAGCTTAAACTGAATTGATCGATATTAGTCTGCCAACATGTTGCAAACTGGCAATGCATGCCAACACACGAGATTGCACAACTTGCGAGCACCCCAGACAGTTTAACGTTGTATAGATAGCGTGCTGAGTCACGATATGAATTTACTGGTGAATATAATTAATGACTGCTCTATACAGCGTGTTGCATGTTGCCGCGCAGACATACAGAGTACAACATCTCTGCTGAAGAAAGTTAGTCAAGTAAAATGCGAGGAAAAACGCATGATAGGAATCTATAGCGTGATGCGTGTTGTAGCGCAGACACACAGAGCATCCCTGTTCATTATTTGTCTTTTTTTTCTCAGAATTAGAAAATTTGTGTGAAAATTTGACAACAAATTAACCCTAAATATGAAATATCACGTAATCGCCGCCATGTTCTTTTGCTGTGTGGTCAACGGGTTCATTGTACCTGATGCTTGCAGGAGATCTTGCGACGGAATAGGGACAATCTACACACATGATTGCAAGGACATTGAAGGTAAGAGCGATTCTGCAATCAATTGGTCACTGGCGTCAGCTGATCATCGCTCCGGTTGATAATTCTAAAATCGAGGCCGTTATTTGACAGAATTGTTGACTGCCCTCCTTCTGATCGAGAGGTCTCGGCTTTGATTCCTGACCGGGTCTAAATGAAGGTTTTAAATATATGCTTCGCAGTCAGTATCGGGACAGTACCGAGAGTTGTGGTTGTGATAGTGATCTGTGCTATAACCGGTAGTAATGACACGCGTACCGTAAGCTACATTACCTTAGTAGGGTTGAAAACGCCAAAAACATCAAATAACTATTGTCTATTCTTTTTCAGAATATTGTTCTCTTTGCCGAAGTCACTTCTGTCCTCAACCAATTTGGTTTGGTCCAATGATCGGATGTAAGTAGATCGACTTCTTATAAACCAGAACCCAACGGTCGGCAATCATTAGTCCGCAAGTCCTCGGTCTCGCGGGTTTCTCCATTTTCGTAACGATAACGCTATTCAACCGCATGTTAGAAAGCGGGCATGTTATGTTCATCAAGATATGCACAAAACCATAAGATAATTATGCGCCTTCGTTATCTTAATGCGCGATCCTGCAATGTCAGCGAGCGAGTATCGATGAACAGCATCTGACTTTCAACAAATGGGATATTGCATTCACCGTAAATGGTAATAAGGATACGCAAGTAGACAACGTAACCTCTCGCGTGTAAGCAATTTTTTCGTCTAGCACTCTACTTTGAACCGCTGTTCAAAGGCCGTCGAAGTTTAGTGCATCGAAATCGTTAAGTGAACCTTGGTTTGAACACAATTTCAAGTTCAACATGCGTTGGTGCTCGGGCCAACGTCGATCCAGTCTATTACTATTTGGATCGTCCGCTATCCGCTGCACTATTTTTCGTAACAAGAATATTGTTAGTGTGCGAATATTTTGTCAATAGCGTGAGAGTTTAACCACGATTCGATATCAATGATTCACTAGATGATTCATTAATAGTCAAAAAAATATTATTGCGTTGCCATTACAACATACACTTGCGGTTGAACTTGGTGTCAAATTCGCCGTTTGCTCAGACAATTGATACATTACGCAGGCGAGCTCGTTACGAATTACGATCAACAAATAAACAACGCTTTCAGAGCCTGTTAAAGGCACAGGCTTTGAAAGAAACCTTGTGAGTTTATTTTTGAAGGAACTTGGCTAAAACATAAATTTGTAGTGACATTATTCTTTTGTCTGAAACTGACCATCCCCCATCAGCAATAATACTTAAATTGAGGCTTGACGTCTAGTATTTTGTGTCATTGAGAGCCTACTTTGTTTTATCTGATCGCTCGCCAACGGCTCGAGTTGTTGAGTTGCGGCTGGGAAGTTAAATTTGTGGTTTGCATCGTATGTAGGCCTAATTTTCATATACATCGTCCGCCATTGGCTCTGCTTAACTAAACATTGCAGGTCTATATTGACTGACCGACCTCCATCGGTTCTACTAAACGTAAGCTGGTGGTGACACTCTACATTTCCTATATACTGATCCTTCGCCGTCAACTACGGGTAGCCTACTTTTATTTCCCGTGTCCCGCATGGAAACACGCAGTGTGCTGCAGATTCCTATTGCATATTGACTTTAGAGGCGTTACAATTGATTAATCAATAATAAATAATCACGTGATTAGTTAATTGATTGATTGATTGATACCGCGACGCATTGCAGTAACCATTAGAGAGAACCGTAATCAAGATTTCCACGCCGACAGGCAGGATGCCTTCCTACCGAAAAGTAAGCAATGGTGTAACCGAAACCGTCTCTTAGGTTAACCACTAGTTGCGAAACTGCTGGCAAAATTCCAAACTTTCATACAGTTTTCAGATATGTAGTGGTAAGTATACACAACGAATTTAACGTCCAGCCTCGATTATAGTAAAACTCCATTCACAAGATTTCGAAGCTCAACCCCTACTAGAATATGTGGTGAAACTTGCAAGAATATAGTGGTGTCGATGGTAGAAGACCAATAGATATCGTAAAGAAGATTCACCACAAATTTAACGTCTAGCCTTGGTTGAATTATAACATTCACAAGCTTTCGGAGCTCCCCTCCTTTAGCAGTTTTAACATACTCAAGAATATAATGGAGCCGATGGCGGATCACCACTAATTTAACATACAGCTTCAGTTTATTGAGAATTCACAAGCTTTCGGAGCTCCGCTCCTTCATCTCAATAGACCAAGGTTGATCGCTAAATTTGTGGTGAATCTTCTGAACGATTTTCACATGCTGTCATTTTCCCAATTTCAACAAAGTCGGTAGACTTTCATAAGTATAGCATCTAAACCCATCGAAGCAGATTCGACCAGAAAATCTATTTTCAGCCGACCGCAGTCGGTATGCATTGATTAGTCATAATAAACGACTGACTAGTATTGTAGTTTCATAAACGAATTTGTATTATGTTGTCATAGCACAACGATTCAAATTTCAACGAGAGGAATTTATTGGTTTGGCAATAACGGAGGGAAATTTTTTGAAAAGTATTCCGTCATCATTTATGACATTTTCAACTACTAAGGTCATATAGGCCAGGTCGATGCTCACGGTATATGTGTCAATACTTCCGGCTTATAGCCAGGATCCCTATCACAACCACAATAATTCGCACTTGATTGGCCTGCTGGGCTCAGCTAAAGAACAATATCCATGCTTTCACTAACATATAAACATTGTAAAGAAATTTCAGCCACGTGGCATACGTGGGCCGTACGCAGATTTCTGATTGGGCATACAATAGATAGTGGAGCCGATGGCGGATGATAACAGATATCGTAAATGCGATTCATCGCGGACTTAACGTCCAGCCTTCGTTTATTGAGAATTATACGATTCACAAGCTTTCGTGACTCCGCTACTTCGGGGACGAGATCGTCCGCCATCGGCTCCGCTATATAGTACTACAGCGAAACACGAGCGCACGTAAATCAACGGACCGTGAGAAAAATTATCACGTAGCAAGGCTTACCTTTGACGCCTGCCTGTGCGAAGTCTGACCCATGGAGCAGTGTAGTAAATAATCCATTTGATAAGTTAACTGGAGCAAAAATGATCATCCTTTCTACTCGTATCTCGTAGTAATCCATTTTATTTTTTTTCAGTTGGTTTTAATCCTTTTGCGGTGAAAACTTGCGGAGACTTTCCGGAGGGTGTCGTAGCGACATGTAACAACGGCAAACACGTCTCGTCTCAGTGCCAGCTTCGATGTGCCAGAGGCTACATGTTTTCGCCAGATCTGTACAAAGGATATGGGAATAAAGCCTGGAGCTACACGCATGACCAATTGACGTCGTTTACTACCAAATGCAGGTAAGGCCTTAACATAAAAAGAGATTCGAACCGAATCGAATTTTCGAATTTCGAATACTACTATTAGCTCTACACGCGTTTCAACGTATTCTAAACGATGGCGAGGAGATTTGCAGTCGTTTTGTTATGCAACTCTCGACTAGGACTGGGCACTCGAATTCGAATACTTCGAATCGAATCGAATAACAAGACATTCGAACCGAATCGAATAGCAAATCGTTCTCTTTTCGAATTTCGAATACTACAACAACTTGAGAAAGCTCTAAACGCGTTTCAACGTGGACGTAGCCACGAGAGGTTTGGCTTGATGCCCTCCTTTTATCTGGTGCCACAGTTTTGAATTTGACTTTTGTGCATTTCGCTATTACCCTGACAGCACGTCATGAAGTCGTAAACATGACTTCACATTTGGCTAGTTGCGTCTCTGCATGTTCCTGACCGTTGATGAATATATTTTCAATGAAATTTTATCGAATTAGGTTAATAACTAGGTCAGCCACGTCTATTCGGTATTCGATTAGATTCGATTGAAATTATTCGATTCGATCCGGTGTTTCATTAAACTATTCGATTTTGCGCAGCCCTACTGTCGTCACGTATTAGTAATTAGTGTGCCGGATTGGCGGTAGGGGATGCGCACAGACAAACGTATCCTTACAACGTTCTCTTTCACAGTCACACAACTGCCGGTTCAGTTGACTGGAGTCCGAATGAATTCTCTTGCATTAAGAAAGAGAAAGTGATGGAAATTTTCTACCCCGTTGAAACCCATTTAGTGAGTAGACTTACGTCTTACAATGTTTCTCTACGGCTAGAGTAGGCTGGTATACAGATATGAGAGACAGAGAGAGAGAGAGAGGACAACACAAAGAGAGAAGAGGCTAAACGAGAGATGAACAGAGAAAAAAGGTAAAACAAGAGAGATGATGTGCGTTTGCAGGCTGGAAATATCGAGGGAGACTGGCGAAGTCAAGCGCCCACCCCTCACAACAATATCCTCAATATTCTAGCCGTCTAGTGAGAAAGTTACGGAAACTATTTTTAACATTATCTCTATGATGTTACATTCCATTGACTTAACCCTCAGCGTAGTCAACCATGATCTCTCGAAATCGGCGGTACCTACAACGGTATGGTGAGGCCTCGAGATTTCAGCCCGGGCCGTAGGTTTCGTGGCCGTAGTCCTACTATTAAGCCTATTCATTAGTATCCTCATATTTAACTTAAACGCATTTTTATGATACTCACAGATGCTTACAAAGCCAGACGCTCCTTACCCAGACGACTACGTTCTAGCGATCTTTAACAACGATTTGAAAGATGAAACTCAGAATGACGTAGAGGTAAGATTACTCTCTTACGCCAACTAACGATCATCAATATAGCTAAAAGCGCTCGTCACCTCTTTTCTTAGCGACTGCGTAATTTTGTCGCGGTGTCATCCGCGCGCATCGTGTGCCAATTAGTAGGATTATTTGATTACAAGGAAGGATGGTGCGCAAGCTTACTTTTCCTACCTAGAAGTTGGTCGAGTGGTTTGGAGTAGCGACTTTGGGATCGGTAGGTTCAACGTTTGACTCATCCCTACTGAGTCAAAACAGAGATTTACAAAGTGATATCCGATCGGTCTCTACTTGGTCGTCAGTAACGTGAGAGTGCGGGGGTTTGTGGTTCTGATCCGCGCTACACACCAAAAAATCGACACCAAGCATTGACGTAACTTACATTACCTCATAGCCTATAGTTGCAACCCAGTCAGAAAAATGCGAGCGTCCCTACGTGGCCCGCGTGTGGGGTTGCCAAGGCTTGCGCATGGAACGCCACGCGTTATGTGGCCCACACATGGCCTTGTTAGGGAAATACCTGGCCCATGTACACCTTCGCTACAGTTGGCCCCAACCCGTATCGCATTCACATGGGCCAGTCATGGCATGAGTATAGGGCCGTATATGACAACCTGTACACGGGCCAGTGTTGCGTTTGCATGCGCTTAACCACACACGGGCGACCAATAGGCCGTACGTAGAACTCAAAAACAACAACAAGCTTGTATACTCTTGTCTTTTGCTGCAGGCTTCTGGTAGCGGCAGACGAAGCGGTATGAACTGGTACATGTACTGCGGGCCGGCGTGCATGTGGGAAAATAACGATTACAAAATGGGATGTCGTCAAGTTGGAAGTAAGTATTTAGTAGGCCTATAGAAAATATCGTGGAGAAGATGGCGGACGATCCAAATATTAATAGAATAGATATAATAAGTCGCCAAAGATTTAACGTCCACTCCAGTTTATTGGAATATAATTTAGTATATAGTGTATAGCCTCGAATCGCCCCACATAATTATTAACTCAAACGCTCAAGTCCATTTCTTATTTTACTTTCAGTTTATTTCTGTATCGCCTGTCGCTTGCACAATATCTGTGGAATGAGCCGCAGCTTCGTTGGTTAAAGTCAAGGCGAAGACACAAAGGACATGGACTAGAACCGACACCAAGAATAGTTCAACAAAGAATTTTTTCGCCTAATAGGTTTTAGCAACCTCTAACGAACCTTTGTACAAAAACCAAAAATGCTGAATCATCGCGTGAAAGCATGACGTTGAAAAATGACGTCATACGCAACCCAAAAAGCGTCAGTTTTGGAACAGATGCCATTATACAAGGACTTATAATACATGTAATTTAGAAATCCAGCAGAAATTGACCCGTGTGGAAGATAGCCAGGATAGTACGACATCTTAGAGATCTTACGTATACTATATAGACATAGAGTAGGCTACCACCCCTGCATAAGCAAATTAGTCCAGTAAGGAAAGAAGGCCTACCCCACGACAGGAATCTATGGTATGCTGCGTCACAAAGACAAGCAAGAGTATTAAATCTGCCTGTGAAAATTTTTCCTGCGAGAAGAGAGAAAATATACACGTATAGAATGCTCGTATCGTCAAAAAGATTCAGCGAAGATTTAACGTCCATCTTTCGATTCACAAGCTTTCGGAGCTTTGATCCGATACTATCTGATGATCTCCGTCACCTCCTTTACAGACAATGGAGGGGCGGAGCTCCAAAAGCGTGTATAATTGTCAATAAACCAGGGCAGGGACGTTAAATCTGTGGTGAATCGATGGGTTTACATACTATTTATGAAAGTCTACAGACTTTGTTAAATTGGGAAAATTACTGCATGTGAAAATCGTTACGAAGATTTACCACAAAATTAACGTCCAACCTTGGTTTATTGAGATGTAGCAGCGGAGCTCCGAAAGCTTGTGAATTCTCAATAAACTAAGGCTGTATGTTAAATTTGTGGGGATCTGCTTTACGATATCTATATAATCTATCGATCGCCCGCAATCGGCTCCATTATATTCTTCTATCCGTCCCCTATCGATTCCATGATTTTTCTGTTCGTAAAATAGAATCTACACATTTTATTATTCAGTTCAAATACGTTTTTCTACTTAACGAAGAATAATTGGTATTCTGAAATAGTTTTTGCAACAGTTCTATTACAATTTTATAGGCATTAGAAATTTTTCGTTGCCATAGGCGAAATTTATGTTCTCAGTATTACCGCACACGTCTGTTATTGTATGCTCTGGACTCTAGTGTGAAGCGTAGCTACTTCGAGAAAGTTTCAATGTGAAGGTTTACAGATTGTACGGTGTTGCAGTTATTGCTAGCGCTGAGATACGTCGTTGTCTGCGACGTCAGTAGGTGAAAAAGTCACAGGCGCGCCAAACGGACCGCGGAATACACAGAATATCTAATTCTAATCAAGAAAGTCCATTTTGATACTCAAAGAAGTAAAGGATATTTCACAGTGTTGTGGCAATTGCTAGCTCTGTGATTGTTGTAGAATACCCTTCCAAGAGAAAATTAATTGTAACTACACAAGTTGTTTGGTGTGACCGCAATGCCTTTGAATTGATAGGTACGATATGGAAGGGTGAAAAAGACTATGCTCGCCTCACCCTTGACGTACAAATATCACGTGATTTCGACAGGCGCACTTGACGGATGAGAGTTACCATATAGTTTCACCCGTGGTTTACGAGAGTTCACGGCCATGTAGGCTATAGGCGTGGTTGCCACGATTTGCAGAAGCGCTCGCTGTTAATGATGTTTTCAAGTTATGGCGAATTCACCCTACAAACGTCATCTTACTCAAGCAATCTCGATATTTCCGACCGGTGCCCTGACAAGTTCACCCTACTAAGGTAATATACGCCAGGTCAATACTTTGGTGCTCGTGTTCATTTTGCTGGTTTATAGCCCGCGACCACTGCCCTCCGCACTTGGTTTCACTTGGTCGAGAATCAAACCCGAGACCTCTCGAGTTTCTGACAGTGCCAGCCAAGCAGAGTCGGAACGGATACCAATTTTTAAGTTTTTGATTTGACTTGATGACTGACTGTATTATGCGAAATTACTAGTTTTGACAGGTATTGCATATTAAACTGCAATGAAGGCGGTCCAGAACTATACTACATTATTTGTCTTGGTCTCGGCGGGCTTAGTCATAGCAAAAAGCGCTTTTCCACAGTGTGACCCATCCACTTGTGCCAGAGGAAGACCAGGCAAGCAAGGACCTAAAGGGGACACTGGCATTTGTGAGGTCTGTAATGGAAAGGGTTTGACGAAAGAGATCGAAAAAAGTAAGTGGAAAGCTTAAATCATAGCATGGGATTTCCTAAGGATATGGACATATCTTGGTCCTTTCGTTTTTCTGCTCCATTTACACAGACTCATATGACCCACACTAAGGCATTAGGCCAGCATAACAGTGCAAACGGAAGCCGGAAAATAATGAGGCAACGAGGTCTCGTTAGGCAATCGAAGTCAAACGCCACTTCTCCGCACTCTCCTCAATGCGCTGACCGTCTCGCGAGGAAGCGACGGTTCTGCGGTTAGGCCAACCTTTTTTATTATCTCTGGTAGGCCTATCATGTGGTTAGAAATTCGAACCCAGGCCCTTTTACTGGGTTTCATGGCCGACGACATTACAGTATGAAACCAGTCTTGGTATTGAATTGAAACCAGGGACCCACTGCATGGTATCGTGTCCGATGACCTACCATTTAACCTATTATAGCTTGGGGTCGACCGATTATCCGATTATCGGAATCGGAAGTGAGTCAAGTAAGAAAGTCAATATTGGATATCGGCATCAACAGACGATAATCGGCCTAATATCGACTTTTCGCTGATTATCGAGGCCGATATTCGTGATTTCTGGATTATCGATAGCGGCCATCAGTCATGTGAAAGGCCGATTATCGTATATCGGCCTTGATCTCGATCTCAACTTATAGCGTACCTCGAAGCGATTTCAGATTTTCTACTTTTATTTCTACAGCATTACAAGAACTGCAGAAGAAAGTCGAAAGCTTGGTTGTGCGGATTGAGAGCTTAGAGGCCGATCCCAAGCCGGATAAACCCAAATTCCCAGACGGTAAGCCGCACGGTTAAATATTCGTAGAATTATCTAACTTTTCGCTGTAGAGGAAAAGCTACGTTCACGACAGAGCCAATGGAAGGAAAGATAAAGGAGAGGACGAAGTGTATATTTTGTCCATATGTTTGATATTCGCCACAATTACACAGACTTACGTGATATATAATCACTGCTGCATATGCAGGCGGAACAAGTAGATTCCGAAGGAGCCGGAATAAAGCTATCAAAGTCAAGCGCCCCTCGTCCGCACTATCCTCAACGTGCTGGTAGTCTAGCGAGGATACCATTTTTAACATCTTTGGTATGGTGCAGTCTCGGGATTCGAACCCGACACCCTACAGGTTTCATGGCCGACGACCTACCACTACACCACTTGGTGACGAAAAATTTTATATCTTTCAGGACTATGCCATGTGATATATCGTGGGAAATGCGTCTGGGTGATTTATCACGGACTAGGAGTAAACTATGCCGATGCGGCGGAGTTATGCAGGAAAGATAACGGCGGTAGGATTACGCGTTAAGTCATAATAACGCCCCGCTCCCCCGTTTGATTTGAAACCCGCTTCCCATCTCAGCGCAAATCCCGCACAAGGTTGTAACAACGCCTTCTCACGCACATTCGAACCAATACGGTTACGGATCTGTATAGCGTCGTAGGCAATATCCAGTCAATCAATTAGAACGATCGACCTTTCGTTTCTGCGAATAATGTGGGTTCGCAGACAATATCACCCCTCAGCTTGTTAACGCCCACTAGCGGCTACGAAATTAGACCTTTTCGTTTCTGCAAATGTGGGTTCGCGGGCAGTGCCACAACACTACCAACCCTTAGCTTATTGGCGCCCACTAGCGGCGACGCAATTAGACTACGTTTTGCCAGTTATAATGGCAACCGTCGCATGACGTTTTAGGCAAACTCGCTAACATCTACGACGAAGCCCACTACAACATGATTGTAGACTCGGTCAGATCAAGATTACCGGCATTCCTCAACTTCCAAACCCTTTGGCTCGGCATGAAGTACAACCCACAGGTAAATCGATAGCTGGATTTCCCGGATTTTGGATCGAAAATCGGATCCCGAAGCCGTTGAAATATTCCGCGGACCATACACCCATCGAGTGACGCTAGGGGCTGCTCCACAGATCACAGTAATGCGCAGCATGGGCGGTTAATCTTTGTCAGTGATTTCGTAGAGGAGTCGAGTGGTTGACGCTTATTCGATCTTTTGAAACTACGTTAAACCAAGATTAGACATCGTACGATGACGTTAGTTTCGGAACTGCCGGGAATCATTGTACGTAATCCCGGGAAATGGAACTCGACGATCGCCGGGAAGCTCAAATAAACCCTGTTCCTACGGAACAAAGCCTCAGAACCACCAAGCAAATTTGATTCTGCTTTATCGCAAATGCAATGCAGAATCCAGGGTTTCGCCCTGCTTTTACCCTCTATAAATGGGCTAGGTACTCAGTCGGATATACCTCTAAGCCTGATCAACCCCCACCGAACACCGAATATACAGTTTTCATACCACTTCGTGGTTGAAATCCAATTACAGACCAAAGACACGACGTTCTCTGACGGAAAGAAATCGACCTTCCAGCGATGGTATCCTGGTACTCCATTCCCGTTCAACACCGACATGATCATCTGGATCGCTCGTAAACCAAGCGAGAAAAGCCAAGGAATGTGGAACTATGAACGCAACACAATCCACCACGGATCTCTCTGCGAACTGTAGAAATATGAATAGGGCGTTGTTTGTTTTGTCCTTTTTGCGCCATTTACACAGACTCACTCGCATGGTAGGCTACCGTATGACTCTGTACACAGACCCAAATACACACTACTATGGCACATATGTATATCGTACGAGCAGTCTGGACTTGGCAGCGCGAAAATAGAACCGTGCAAGAGAAGTAGGAATACGGCGGAGTTGTTTTTGCTGCATTTGCATCCATATGGTTTATATGTAGATAGATAGAATAAGTCACCGCAGATTTAACGTCCAGTCCAGTTTATTTGAATATAACATACAAGATTTCGCAGTTCCACCCTATTATAGTAATAGATTGAATAAGTCATCGAATAGTTAATGTACCGTCCAGTTTATTTGAACGTAACAAACAAGATTTCGGGGTTCAACCCTACTATAGTAATATACAGTCACCACCACACCAAGTCCAATTCAGTTCATTGAATATAGCCTTATACACATATCCTCGGTTCAGGTACTGTACTGTGTAGGCATATTGCATATCGTACGAGCATAATCGTTCTTTAAACCAAATAGGCCTTACCTGCCTTAATGTTAACAGCAGCTGTTCTAAATCTTAATCAATGGTGTCCAGATAATTTTCTTCCAAAGCAACTTCTTCCACTTTGTCATCTTTCAATGTAGTTTGACCTTCTGGGTGTTCTGCAGGGGTGAACATTCGGTACCGTCGTAAGACACGATCAGATAATTGGTCTGCCCGATACTCCTGAAATTGCGAGAGGTCTCAGTGGTGTGTCTGGCGAGGAATCAAGGGGGTCGTCTACCCTCGCTAAACCCCAAAACCGCAAACAATGAAGAGGCGACAGTTAAGCGCAAAGTAGGCTTAAGCCAAGCGTGACTAACGATGCCTTATTGACGATCACTGTTACGTCTCTTAGTGATAGAAATATTTGCTATACATCCGTACCTGCATCTTTTCTTGATGGTCTGAATACAGATGACGACATTCATTTACTGATATCACATGAGCTGGTCCGTGACTCGGTTCATGGATGCTGGCAGAAGTTAAATCGCGCTCTTTTCCCGCTTCTGCTCGCTTACCTAAAATTTTAATAGCCATCACGTATTTACTGCTAACAGAAAAAGAGAGAGAAAAAGAAAACGAGAGAGAGAGAGAGAGATTTGTTGACTAATGAAATGCAATAATATTTCCAAATTCGATGACGTACCTGCCGAAAACGGATCTTTTTGCACATTTCTGTATCAAAACAAAATGTTAAACAATAATATTTATGGTGAGCAGGCATTTAAGGAAATTGATAAAGCACGACTGCACAATGTACTAGCACTGAGAGTAATTATTGCGATACCAAAACCATAAATTCTTCACTGGAAATCAGGTCAACATTAAAAGAACAGACCAGCAGTCAATAGTGGCAATGTATAGGCCTAGGGTGGTACGTTGGAACAGTGCTCCCCATGAGCAGTGTTCTCCATGAACAAGTGGTTCTCTTTGAGCAGTGTTCCCCGTGAGTGCAGTGTTCCCCATGAGCACGTGGTTCCCGCGAGCAGTGTTCCCCATGAACACGTGGTTTGTTTCGAGCAGTGGTCCCCCATGAGCACAGTGTTCCCCATGAGCACAGTGTTCCCCATGAGCACAATGTTCCCCATGAGCAGTGTTCTC
This sequence comes from Botrylloides violaceus, assembly GCA_030412335.1. Lineage (NCBI taxonomy): Eukaryota > Metazoa > Chordata > Ascidiacea > Stolidobranchia > Styelidae > Botrylloides > Botrylloides violaceus. The sequence goes on along the minus strand of JASFYC010000829.1, from coordinate 4,370 downwards.
CATGAACAAGTGGTTCTTTTTGAGCGGTGTTCCCCGCGACCACAGTGTTCCCCATGAGCACAGTGTATGTTCTGGCGAGCACAGTGTGTGTTCTGGCGAGCACAGTATTCCCCATAAGCACATGGTTCCTTGCACACATGGGGTTCCAGCACAGCACGTGGATGCGTGTGAACACAGTGTTCCCTGTCAGCTGAGTTCCCCTGAGCATATTGTTCTCTGTGAGCAGTGTTCCCCCTGAGTTCATGAAAACTACAAAAGTTTCGACACAAAAGTTCAACTGTAGTCATCTGTATCAATGCCATAATCGTTCAGAAAAAGATTCCTTACCTATTTAACAAAAACTTTGATTTCTTTGCTTCTCTGTTTTCTGCCTTGACGACAACTTGATAATGAGGACCTTCGTGAACAGACAGATTCCCAAAACCACGTTCGATGATTTTGAGGTCTTCTTCCTGTGGGTAGGATTTAACAGTATGATACACAAGGTAGACACTTGCCCTTTGACTGATGGAGAGGCCTACGGGGTACATTTCTTACTTGATTATCTTGCTTCTGTTTTGCTGGATTTTCGTCCTCATCTGTTTCAATCTTGACATCTTCTGAAGATTTTTCTTCCTCATCCCTTCGTTCTTGGTTTTCCAAACTAGATATTCGATCCTTGAGCTCGGCGACAAACTTACGAACCTTTTCACCTTTGTCCGGCAATTTTTCGATAAAATTTCTAGAAAAATTATTGAAGAATAATATACAGTAGGAGCCGATCACTAGATAAAGAAGATAACCACAGATATAATGTCTAGCCTAGGTTTAATGCGAATTAAAGAATTCACAAGCTTACGGAGCGCTGCTCCATCAGGCGAAGATAGAAATTATATATTATATAATATATACATACAGATTAAATTAAGTAAATTAATACCATTTGTGACTTATTCTATCTAAATTTATATTTGGATCGTCCGGTATTGGCACAAGTTGTCAAGAGAAACTTACTTGTTGTTCAAAATCTTATTTTGTCTCTCTAGCAAATCAAACAGCTCCCCTTTCAATTTTTCATGATGAACACCCAAGTATCCTTGCTTATGCATTTGAGAAATCGTTGACGTCACATCTCCTCCGTGGAATATATTTTCTTTAGGTGAATGCCCAACGTTTTCCCCTGTCCTTGGCTCCATGCTGAGAGAAGGTAACGTAGACCTAGGCTTACAACTTAACAGCTACGTTTAGTAGCCTACAACTTGGAAAAAGACAATGAATGAGGCCACAAACACAGTCAGTGTATGACAATTTTATTGGCCTATAGAAAACATGACATGCATGAAATTTAGACATAGTTACAGAGCTTCACCACAGTCTTAAAGACCAACAAAATTTATTGGAAACTTAGTAGCAGTAGAATTCTACTAATTCATAGTCCGCCATCGACTTCTATCAAGATTTGTAGGCCTAGAAAATGTACTAAAGATTTAGTTCACAAGCCTTCAGAGTTCCGCTCCTTCGTCGTCCACCATCAGGTGCTCTCAAGGTTTGTATGAAATCAATTCATGTCAGTATTCACAGAAGTAAATGCCTAATCTCCCTATCGCTTCAATTACTACACATTCATGTATACTCATAGCCTACTGTCGCAACCGGACTCCCACCTCAAACGGCTGACTCGATGGCCTGATGGTCGTATCGCTGTTTTGACCTTTCAGTATATTTTGTGAACTTTCTCAATGTCAATCTACTTCTCTCTCTCTTCAAGCGGTCACAATCGACATGGCAACTACACCATTAATTTTGTGGCAGTTTGCCTAGTTGCCATGCTGTAGTCAGATGCGCAAAGAGGATTATTGCACAATAAATTTATAACACACAAAACAATTATGAGTCAAAAAGCTAGCCGACTTCAAAATCACAATTCCTGAAAATGGACATAATGGCAACGCAGCTTTTTTCACAGTTCCAGCTAACTTCCCTGTTCACGACTGCTACGAAAACGCAATTTATGACTAGGCACACGGGCCTAAAAAATCAGGTGATTGGCCTGATTGCAGACTTGCTCGCTATAAAATTCAGTGGGTCACATAGGGAAAGTCAGCAAGTCAATATATACGCATAAATTAGCTCTTGGTCAAAATTTTTTCCTATAGGCCATAGTTGAGTCAGTAGCATATCACATGAAAAATAATTCATAACTCTGAAATATTCCATAATTTAATATCGCAATCATCACTGGCAGACGCTAAAAGTCTGGGTACAGTTGGATTCCAAACAACGGAGTTCACATCCTGCGAATGTGCCTGCTGCATTTGACATATTAGGTCAAAGGTCGGTTCATCAGGGTCAGATTTTTCATTTTCTTTGAAAATTCGAATTGCATCATCAGCGGCTCCGGTTGCAATAAGTCCAGTCAAATGGCACCAATCCACAGAAAATACTGTCCGTGTGTGAAAACCTGATAACGAACAAATGCATTTCCATTTATATTTAGAGGAACCTGTGTCAATGCCTAGCATGTTTCCCTTTCGATAACGCTTCCATATTTTTAAAACTTTATCTTCTGATACAGATACCAATCTATCGCCAGTTTTATCCCATGCGATAGACCACACGGTGGAGCTATGTCCTTCTAAAGTTGCTGCGGTAACCCATTCGCCATCATCCATTTCAAAAATTTTAATAGTGTCATCATAACTGGCTGATGCGATAATATCTTCGTTCGGATGCCATCTGACTTCTTTTACGTCTTGCGTGTGTGACGTCACAACGCCTGCGCATTCAAAGTCGTCGTCGTCATAAGTTTCCCAAACCCAGACCGATTTGTCTCTTGAGCAAGTCGCGAGATACGACCCTGACGCAGACCACGCAGCTGCTTTTACTTCATTTTCGTGCCCTTCCAGAGTCGCAATACACTCAAATTCACCAGAGCTTTTGTCCCAGATGCATATTGTGGCGTCAAAACTTGCAGTGGCTAGCCTATTCCCACACGGTGACCATGCGACCCTCCTAATAGCGCGACGATGCCCTTCTTCAAGAATGGCCTTACAAACCCAGCTTTTTCCTTCGCCGCCCCATATTCTCACAGCTTTATCGCCACCACAAGAAGCCAAGCTTTTACCCGTGTGGTTCCAATGCACATTCCATACGCGATCGGTATGCCCCGTCAATGTAGCAACATTACTCATGCTGGCTGCCATTTCCTAGGCTTCAGATTCAGATTCAGTCGCTTCAGCACACTTCACGAGATAACGATGTTTTGATTGTGAGCTCTACCGAATATCAGAGAAGTGCCAGATCCGGATTCTGATTCCGGGTTCAAGAGAGAAAGAGCAAGAGAGAGAATCTATTTTTTCAATCAACACAGCTGTTCTATCATTAAAAGCAATTAATAAGGTGAATTTGGTTACAGACAGGGGATGATGTATACGACCTTTTGGAGATCAACAAGTCAAATATCTCCTTAGGAGAACGATTAGAGAAATTCAGGCGTCATTACTGCTCATGAACCCTAAATTCCTCAGTATCCTCTCAGGGATAGGAGATTCTGTTAGCGGAAACAAAGAAGCCATACTCATCTCTTGCAATAATTGCATACTGTATATGCCTACATTCGAGATTACGAAATTTTATTATCAGAAGTTGGCGCTAGAGAAGTAAGAGTAGTGGATCACCATCACGACAACGATACTCGCACTCGCCCAATACTGGCTGCCAAGCAGAGAGCAACAGATACTAATTTTAATATCTTTGGTTTGAATCGCTCGGGAATCTGACTACTGAGCCTCCCGATCAGAAGGGGGCAGTCAAAGCCTCTCGGCCAACTGAACAGTTCCGAAAAAGAGTTGGCAGCAGTGTGAAGCGCGGAGAGGCGTAGCCTAACTGCATGGGCTTCTAGCATGGTTGTTCATTATGCAACAGAATTCTTGGTACCTGTAGTCTACTGATGAGAACATATTTTCTTAGCAATAGCCGATTTTCTGCGCACTTCTATATACAACCGAACAATTGCGCACGATCAAAATCGTAAGAGGAATTCCTCTTGATAATCGAGCGATTGTTAAAACACAATAGAACAATGCATTATTGAAATGCGACAACGGAACAACCTCGGTTGCTGTTTATTGACTAGGATTCAAATTCAATATGGTGCAGATTACGCATATTTGGGAAGACGACTGCGAAAAACAACATTTAGAATTAGTATCTCGATCATGAAGGGGTCGATCAAGGAGCAACCAGATTCAAACTTTACGTTGGCTATCGTAGGCCTACGTGTATTTATTGCTTGCATTCCTCGCTAGAAGGCCAACGCATTGTGGATAGTACAGACTCCAGAGGGGTGGCGCTTAACTCTGATGGCCTACAGAGGCTTCTTCGATTCCTCC